>VYZP01028072.1:1718-16412 GCA_013400635.1 Hypocryptadius cinnamomeus | reverse complement strand
AAAAAAAAAAGAAGAGGCAGATTTTAACTTGGTATTTTTCAAGGAAAATTATTACTCCAGTAATTACCCATTAAGTAATCTCTGTCAATTTTCCCTAAAACACCGATAGTAGCTACTATGATAAAAAGACTAGACTGGATAAATCATTCATCTAGTCCAGAATGGCAATTGCATTCCACTGTAAAAGTAATCTTATTCGTGTCCTGTAGTTGCATGCTAGTCAGTATTTTTTTCTGGATATCACCACTCTTAAATATTTTTTTCTATTACTTTTTATTTTTAATTGGATTTAGTGTCATGGCATCTTTCAATCTTCCAAAAAAATAAAAGGAAAAACCAAAACAGCTGGTAAACTCTGTTTAAAACAACTCAGAAGTACTTGGAAACATATAGTGATGTAGCAAAGCCAAAGGCTGTATTTTTGTCCACTGCATGTCTGCAAAGCTGAAACGTACTAAAGCTGGCAATTTAAAAAAAAAAATAAAACAAAGGACAATATGGCAACATGAAAGCAGAGATACAAATGAAAAAAACCTATATATGGGCTATATATTGTGGCAGCAGATGAATGAGAATTCTTATTTCTGGTCACAGAAAACTTAAGACTGTTCTGCATCTGTATTTTTTTTTTTCTGACATGTCATTGTTTTTTCTCAGATAAAAATGAACAGAAAACTGAAAACAAAAATTAAAAAAACAGCTTCATCACTTACCCCAGATGTTCCTTCACATCAATTCATCTGATTGCTCTGTCCACCCACAGTGTCCTGGAGGAGGAATACTTTCACCACTAGATTTTGTGGGTTTAGTAACCCTTTATATTCCTTTTTGAAGGAGTTTCTCTCTGTCCGTGTATACTTCATTTGCAAGGTGGGTCAGGATGGGAAGTCTTCAGCACCTCTTATATGTGCCTTATCTGCATTGGAGACAATGTTGGTCTCAAGCAGGTGTCTGCTCATGGGAAAGGGGTTGGGATCCCTTTTAAGTGATCTTTAAGGTTCCTTCCAACTCAAACAATTTTATGATTTTATGAGATTCAAAAATACATGGAAAATTATAAATTTCTATGTATGTGTTTAAATGCAGAGGTAACGTGTGAACATATCATTTCATTGCCCATGATTAATACCAAAAGTGACTATCACCCATCCGTTCTGGTTCTAGTCAGTGTTTTGTGAAAATGAGCTATAGTCTCAATCTCTTTGTCTGCTGCTTCTTGTTTGCCCTTGTCAAAAAAAGCACGGGCCACGACAGGATGACTTCCTTAGGTCCAAGGCTGTTACTGTCTATCTATAGGTTCTTGTTCATATGTTGTAATTTCCCAAAATACAGATTCTGGCCAAGCCCACCATCTATCTAGCACTCCCTTATTTTTCCATCAGAAATGTTTTTTTACCCCCTAAAGTGAATGGTACTTGCCATAGATTTCCATAGATGTAATCTCTTTGCACTGCAGTAAAGAGAGCAGCAAAAGCAAAGAGTACACATTTGTAGCCAGTCCCTTCCCTCTGAGCTTTATTTGAAGGACATAAAAAGTACAAGAAAGACACAGTGTCAGAAAACTGTCAAGAGGTGGGACAGAGTAGGAACCTGAAATCTTCTGACTCCTACACAGACTCCCAGCTCAATCCCACTAATACTGGATGAGTGGAAAGAACAGGCCAGAAAGCTCAGCTGTTTTAAAGCCCAGCCATTCTCCCTGCTGTGGCACTGCTACCTTGAAGCACTGTGCCAAGAAAGATGCCAACGAGGCAAGGAATTTTTCACGTTCATCTAACACTTTTTGTGTTACTTGCAATTCTGCTGCCCAGATGTTAATCAAGGAAAGCAGGAACAGACCTTGCTATCAGCATCACACCATCACCTTCCCCTCCCCACCTTCCAACTGCATATCACCAGGTATCATATCCTGATGCATTTTCTTTTCCCAACTGAGAATTGATAACCAATACAAGATGAAACCTCTAGTAACTGCACTGTAGATCCTAAATTGCTTTCTTGAAGAAACAGCATTATGGGTAAATTGTTTTTAGGGAAAAAAAATAACTTTAGGAGGTCAGGGATAACTTTTTACAGAAGAGGCAAGTAGCCAGTACATGCTGTGACATCGGACTGAAATCTCTGTAGTTCTCAAGCTGATGACTGTGTTCAGAAAAGCATCTCTGAATATCAGTGAAAGTTTATCGCCTGAAAGAAACCTTTGGTCTTGAAGCTAAGAAAAGAAAATTAAAATTAATCTCTTTATTTTCTTTTCAGTAGGAGTACAAAAAACAGAGATGATGGATTTTCAATGAGGGTCTAAGGCATTACACTGATATACCTTTTCAACTGGAAAAATACTTCCATATGGCTTTAGCTACATGCCATGGATATAAAATAAAAGCACTTGAACACTGCAAGAGAAACAACCGAGAATAGCATTCAGATTGTATCAGCCATTTCACCCAGGAGCAGCCACACTTCCTCCACCACCACTTTACAGCTTGCCTTTGCTGACTCCTGAAGTTGTGACTTTGGTTTCATTGAATTACTAGAACCTCTTAACAGCAATTTCCATGCTTTGACTTAAGTGTTTACTGCCCATCCAGCCCAGATTCTAAGCATGTCATGAGTCTAACCTATTAAGTCAACATGCCTATGTATACTGAAATATGGAATTGTTTTGGTTATAAGGGATCTTAAAGATCATCTAGTTCAAGCCCCCCTACCATTGATTCAGCTTTAGGTTTTCTCTGCTCTTCCTAGAATTAAGGACATTCCCATTAGGACTCCATCATGAATTTGAGACTACGAAATATGTCTTTTGATTAATGAAATATCTACCAGGAAATTAATACCTTTCCTTATAACCCATGTTAGATGTTTCTAGTTTGTGTTAGGGGCTCACATCAACCAGAAACACCTCAGTCCTGGCTCTTTTACTGTTTTTTCACTGAATGTACTTGTTAATACTTCCAAATACCTCTGACGCACCCTGCCCTAAAAAAAAAAAAATTGTGAAGTTGTTTTCCTTTAAAAAACAAAACCAACCAATCAAACAAACAAAAAAAAATCTGCAGTGATACATCCTGCATTTGTCATCATTTTAATTACTCTGCATAATGTTATATTAGCTGATCCAGCACTGGAAAACAAAGTAAAAGTGAAGTTCCTTCTATAATAAAAAGGTGAAGGAAAGTATTTTTCAGAATGGATTTACAGCTGTAAAAATAGAAGGTATTTCTACCATCAGTGAAGCATTAAAAAATGCTTTTGTATCCTTTTTCTACAGTAGATATTCTTCTTGTGCCCCTGACCAATTATTTCACTAAAAGAAGGACATTCAAGAATATAACCCCATGCTTATACTCCTGCACCATGTAACATTATTATGGATTTGCAAAGAGCCTAAGTCACTTGATGCAACTCTGTTTTTAATCTGAGTGTGATTTCAGCAGAAAGAAAATAAAAGTAGACAGAATATTAATAAACAGATCTTCAGTATCTCAAGATCACCCTAATAAATGATCAGCACAATCTGAAAAGCTGTTTCCTTAGAGTGAATACCAATATCCAGTTTAGTTAATAAAGTTCGGTTGCAAGCCAGACGATAATAGACATAATAAAATATAGAATCATACAATCATTTGGGTTTTAAGGGACTTTAAAGATCATCTAGTCCCAATCCCCCATGCCATGGGTGGGGATGCCAGTTAATGAAATTGCATGCTGGAGCTCAGGATTGAACATGCATTTTTTGCATTGAGCAGTGAGTTCTATATGCATAAATATCCAGACTTCTCTTTAAGGAGGTCAACACTACTCATCTTTCCTCCTTACAACCATACCTCACATAGATTGTGACCTTCTAAGTATTTCTAATAGTCTCCCCATTGGTGTCAGTGATTTCAGAATAGATCAGGGTACCTAAGAGTTTTCCTGCTCAGCCTCTGCCTGCTGTTTGCTTGATTCTCACTGGACTAGTTAAGCTGATCAGTGAAACCTTAATCCATTCATGAATGTGCTAGTTATATTTCTATTCCCATCAGGAAGGAGATGTACGTTGGAGAAATTTTTCAAGTACAAAACAATCCTAAACCAGAGAAGTATAGGTCCCTTATCAACTTAAAGCAAGCATAATAATTAAAAATTTCAAAATGGATAAAGGGCTTAGAACTGAATTTTAAATTAGTTCTGATAACACGAACACTTATTAAGATTTTAAATAGCTTTTTTTTTATTATTGTATAACTTTTTGAAGGTCAATAAGCAATCTGCTTTCAGAGCATTTGAAAACTGTAAAAAATTACTTTTTCTCTAGAATAATGATATAATCAGTCAACAAAACAACTGTTATAATGAGTATCATGACAGTCCCAATCAATTGTAGCTGACATCAGTTTTACTCACAGATAGCTTTAGTATCTATCTTCATAACTTATTTAGAGAACATGAGAAAATACCTTCTAGGTTTGTTTCCCAGTCACTCCAATAGCAGTCATCTCATGCAGGTGCGTTGTGGATCACAATCACAGGGTAAATCTCATTTTATCTCACATGGTTCCGCTGAAGAAGATAAGAGCTATACATAAGAAGTATGGTGGTACTACAGAATCAAACAAAGTAGATTCAGCTGAAAGGAGACTATGTGGAAAGGGGAAGAGGATCACTTGTTTTTAGCAGCTAATCTTTCCGTATTGCTCTGCTGAAGATAAGTGGACTACAGAAAACTTCAACACTTCAGCTATGAACACCCTCACTTGTCACATGTAGTTCTTTACAACAGTGTCAGTACCCATCTCAGTACTTTGCCTCACTTTCTCAATTTGTTTCTCAGATCTAAACCAGATGCAAATTAGCATTAAAATCTAGAGCCACTGAGAATCAAGGAAAGAACTCCAAGTTCTTTCCAAGTTTAGTGGACTACCTGCCTATAAGGCATCCCTTATTTTTTTCACATGATTCTTATCCTTCATTTCAGAGTTCTGGAGGATATACAAAACATCATATTGTGTCATGGTTAAGTGAAGTTTTATCCATGTGTAAAAAACCATAAGTTTCCTATGTCTTCACACTTGATACTTGTAGGCACCAATTTTGATCAGCAAACACAAAATTTAGCACAGGTAGAATTCAAATGTCCTTATATTTTAAGAAAATCTGAATTAGGAAGTCAGGACAAATGTAGTCCCACTCTTTCCTTTAATGGTTTTTGTGCTGTTTTCCTGTCTAAAAGCAGATGTTGTCAACAACAGTTGTATCAAAGACCTTTTGAGTATAATATTTACAAGCTATTCCCTTTTTTGTTTTGTTAGCCGCTTCACTTGTACATATTAATTACTTCAGGCCTCTGCCAACATATGTTAATGTCCTAGCACGGCCGCTTTCATGGGAAATGTCAAAGATTAAATTCAAATGAAGGATGACATTTCTGTTGGCATATTTCGTGTCTTTGTCCTCTAGAAACTTCAGCTGAGGAAAACCATAATATTTAAAGAAAAAATGTTCACTTTTTAAATAAAATACCTAGGTGACTGAATTATCTTTGCAATGCAAAAAACCTAAACAATTCTGATATGATGAAATATATCAGAAATGAAATTTAACTCTGGCTTTACCTGCCAGGTGCCAACAGAGCACAACCAGAAAAAATAATAAAATATATCTTACACTTCTACCTTTTTCTTTCCTGATTATGTACTTGGACAGAACACATCAGAAAGCACTTCTGCTTCTTCTAGACAGTGTTGACTGCTTTAGACTAAATTGCTCTTGTTGGAAATTTTTTACACACAGGTCAGAAAGCAGTAAGGGCAGGCTGTTCTGCCAGGGAAGGTGAACCACTGCTGACATCCCAGGGGTGGCAGAGGCAGCCAGCCACTGAGAACAGCCCAAATCCAAATGAGGATACCACTGTGGGGTTGGGATAGGGACAGGGGTGACTGAAGGATTTGTGTCTGCCACACAAGCCCTGGCCATGAAGCAGGTCCAGGATAAATACAGGTAGCCAAGCGTCCCGGTTCAGGGCAAATCTGGGAGAGAACTCCCAAAGGGGCTCCTCTAGAAAAGCAGTTTCAATTGGCCCCTCCCACAACTGGTTTGGGAAAAATACCTCCTTGGAGAAAAGTGGAAAAAACTGTTTATAAAACAGTAAAACCTAAACAATATTAAACAATAAAACCTCTTGCTGCTTTTGTTTGCCATCAAGAGATGACAACCAAAAGTCCCCTCCCCGGGTTGCAGGTCGGCTCACTCAGTGTCTTATCAGTCCCTCCGGTGCTGGGAATGCCGCGGCCCAGGCCCGGCCCGGTGGGCCACAGGTGGAGCTGCCGGTGCTCTTCTGGGTGTGCAGTCCAGAGCAGGTTTTGAACAGGTCCAAAGAAAAGAGAAAAAACCCCACAGTCCAGGGAACTTCCTTGCCTCAGCTAGCTAAAACTAACTAAAAGCAAAGGAGAGATCTGTCCTGCTGTCTGTCTATTCACAGACAGCACAGCCCAGGAGGAGGAATGTGGAGGAGTGAGTGTGGTGTATGAAAACAAACTAAGCGTTTCTTCCCTCCCCCCTTCACTCTCTGGAACAAATCTTAAAGGTGTAAAACTTATTATTCAGTATAAACAGAACAGATGATTGGGGATAAAAGCGTCATATAGTCAACCCAGGACAACAAGTCAGCCAGAGTCAAGGCAGTATGAGGCTAGACACAGCATCTCTGTACCGTAACTCGGGCAGAGACCAAGGGCAAGGCCTGTGCTCAGCACATCCTGCCAGAGGAAAAGGTGAGGTGCCTGAGCAGCGCTTCTCACAGCTGCACAATTGTTGTGTGAGATGGATCCTTCGCCAGGTGCTGAACCTCCAGCAGCAGCAAGAGGCTGCTGATACATTCATGTCTGGCATGGCAGTCAGGGAGAAGCCACCAGGACTATTTTTGGATGGTAGAAGAAAGTTATGAGAATAAAGATGATTGTTCACAGACTTGAGTTTGCTATATGAAGCAGCTCCATGGAAAACATTTTTCTTGTGGTCTTCTCCATGGGCATGTTATAGCCATACAGACTTCTCTAAAGTTTCTCTGAATTGAAAAAAGCTAAGCAAAAAAAGCCCCAAGCCCCAAAAAACCCAAAAAGCAAATTTCAAATTAAAATTATAGATAAGTTTGGTCTGCAAAAACTTAAATAGTCCTAGAAGAAATAATTTTGAGATTGACTCAAATGAATATTCCTTTTCTTTGTCTGTTTTTCTCCTCTGGGAAGTCTTTGTGTTGCTAGTGTTTAACAGAAAAAGCACAAAAATTACAAGAGATATTCGAAGTGTTAAAAATTATGAAAAAACAGGCGCATGATGTGACAAAGTAGGACATATCATGAGAAAACATGAAAACATACTCTTACTGTAATGCCTCAGACTTATGGGGTAGTAGAACTAGAACTCTGATGAGCTGGATGTGGCTGTGAGAGTTGATAATCCTGTTGGATTTGTCAGAGCAGAAAAATTATTGATCAGACATAACAACTGTATGTGAGCCCCTACTAAAACTGAAGATTACATAGCTACAAATTAATACCCTGAATATCACTGTCCTTTAACATACTCCATCAACCAGTTTTCTAGATTTAGTAAGTCCCTGGATCACTAAGCATTACTTAAACATCTCTTGGGTTATTTTTATAACACAGACTGTATTTTTCTTTTGTATATTTTCTTAATATTTTTAGCCTTGTCTTGGTACCTGCATAATACACAACAATATAATTGACATTTAGTTTTCACTGGCTCTCAGCAGGACTCAGAACTCATCCCACGAGTCATTGTGTAGTAAGTTAAACAATGGCCAAACTCAAAATACAGAAGCTCAAAAGTTCTGCCTTACAAGCCTTGGGCACTCTGTAAATACAACTTAAAGAATAATTCTCCATCATTTGTCTAGAATAATAATGAAATGTATTGCATATATGCAACTGAATAGAGGTAGAAGGATCTGAATCAAAAAACCAGTTTTAATAAAGAATCACATAATTGCTTTGATGATATTCAAGAAGATTTTAAAATATGTACTTAGATTAATAAAAAAGTTCATATGTCTTACTTAGGATCCTAAGGTATACATGAAGTGAACAATTAGTGACCAGCATGTATTTTTAAAGCAATTTTCTTGTCACTGTTGTAAATATTTTATAAAAAGAAAATACATAATTTATAATATGAAATAATAAGAAAGACCTTATTTACTTTTCTGTATTTGGTCTCAAAAGAGCATATATTCCCTATATTAATTTTAACTGACATATATTTGACATAGCAGAATTTTGTAGATTAGCATTTGTATTTGCTTTCTATTGCCATTGATTTTTCCTTGTTCAGTGGATATTAATAAATTCCACTGCTAATTGATTTTGATGGTTTCCTATTCTTAGAAGATAGTGATCAGTAGAGTGGAACTTCAGTGAGCAGCAACACAATGTTGTAGTCAGAATAGCAGTAAGTGATGGTGTGGTCTGTTTTTTAAAGACCATTTGACTTTGATATTCCTTTCAGAGTTATATTAAACTCTATTATCTTTGTAATGAATCATATTTGCTCATCCACCTTTCAGCATGTTTACAAGCCAAGCATCCAATACTGCAAGCACTGAAACATACAAATGCATAGACTTTGCATAATACATTAATAGGATTATATTTTAAAAATCCCTTATATGCCTGAAATAAAAGAGCAGGGTATAAATGAGCCTTAGGCCACAAAGCAGAACAGTAATGCTGAGGAGCACTGCCCCCTTTGTGCCTGAACAGGGGTCCCCATAGCATATTCCCCCGTTGCAAGGGACAGGCAGGGCGCTCCTCCACCACCTGGCTCATGTCCTGCCATGCGGGCAAGTGGAAGTGGCTGATCCGCAACACCCGTTACACCATCACCCCTGGCAGCACAAGCTACAGCCCCCAAAAACAGCCTGGTAACTTGCTGTTCACACAGCTCCTTGATGTCAAGAGAAGTCTCCTCTGAAAGTTCCAGGAGAGTATTTGTGAGTCTGCAGGAGAGGAACTGCGCACCTGAGGGGTTTTTGTGGGCACTGTGTGCTGTCAGGCAGCTCTGGGACAGACTGGCCTGGGCTTTGCAGCTGGCTGATTGTCTTCAAGGCATGAAGGATTAGGCATGCACACAACTGAACACCCCACCCCTCCCCAAAACCTCATTTATGTTTCTAATGTATTATTCCCAATATTTCACCCACAGGTGGTATTCGGGATCTTAGATTTATTTTGTCCTGCTGCTGGAGAATTTTTTCTTCATGTAGACTTTCACTTTGACCAGCATTCATTTCCCAGCTCTCTTCTCTCTTTCCTTGTTTGGTCTTTTGAGCTCCACCTCCATACATTTGCCTCAGGGAGTTTTGCAGCTGCAGCACATCAGTAACCTTAGAGAAGATGCTGCATGACTGATTCACAGCTATTGCTGAAAATCAAGGACAAAGAGCAGAACTGGCTGATAAAAGTAAATGCAATTTTCCATTCCTGCTTTACAAGCAAGCCAACCAAATGGCTCATTATCCAAAAAAAGAAGTATTTAAATTAACTGGCAACATCTAAAATATAAATAAATAGGAATATACTGACCTGCTTAGAACAAAAATAGAACAGAAAAGACTTGGTAGTTCATCACTATATGCACAATCTGCAGAGCTGAACTTTTGAGCTTACTACTTTCATTCCTGAAATAAAACGTACCTCAAATCCAAAATAGAAATGACGGACCAAATATTATGTTCTTGATATCAATAATATTTTTTTGACACAAAGATCCTTGAACATGCTGAACCCAAGCTATAGCACGTATATTTTGTCTAAATTTAATTTATAATCATGGATTCATTCAGTGGGTATTGAAGAACTCTGATCAGAAGATCTTAAACTGTAATTAGTAAGACATCAAACAAACCTTTCAAAGAGGTTGTTTATGCTCCTTGTTTTCATTTGCCTGGTTTCAGACTATCAAAAGCCTTCTTTTCTTTCCCCCTCTTTCTGTTTAATTTCAAACTAGTAAATTTTAAATTTTAACCTGTAAAGATAAATAACAAAAGCTGGAGATGCAAATTTCTGTACCAACAGATATTTTTTAAAAATACTGTACTGACAAACAGTTATGTAGTACATTATATTTCATAACAAAACATTCTCACAATCCTAAAAAATAGTAATTTCAGTTTTAATACCTGTCAGCCCTACAAGCCTCAGGCTATGAATTTACGCTCTCAGAATTTACAGTCTCAAAACTGTAAGTTCAAGCATTTGTTCATTCACTGTTGTGACTGGATAGGAGCACAAACATCCTGCTGGAAGAGCATCCATGTTTGGAAAGCTTAAGACAGGAAATTTTGGAACTTCTCCTGAGCTGTATTGATGACATTTTGCTTAGTATGGACTCCTGAGGATGCTTTCTGAAATGTTTTAACGTTAGTACAGAATAAAGGTTGCTGCTAAAGGAAGAGACACGGTGATTTTTAACAAAATTAAAAAAAAACCACAAAACTATGCGATCCACTGCCTATGTCTCCTGGTGTATAAAAGACATCTGTGAACTTAACTCTAGCAGCACTATGAATTCGTCCTTGACTCTTGTATGTTTTGAATTAAACAGGTCAGGATACATATTCCTGTGTGTCTTTCCAGTAAGTATTTTCTGTTTTCTGTTATCAAGTAATTCCTAATGTCTTCACAAAATTGTAAAATTACTAAAGAATTATGAGACTAGCATTTCACTAATTCTGGAAAGCTTTTAGAAAATTAAAAAGATTTAGGATTCAACATGCCCTTCACTATATTTCCATCTCTGTACAAAAAGTGAAAGAGATTTAAGGAAAAAGGTCATGACAACACTGTTATTTTGTAGGACTGAGGCCCATAATTTCTTGCAAATTGGTAGTAATACTAACAGTTTTATCCAGTGTTTGCAATGTGCATTTTACTTGAAATACCTGAAACAGAATCAAGCTAATCAAACCTCAGGTCTCTCCCACTAACAAGAACATTTTAATCGTCAATTACTTGGAATTTCAATGCAAGAGTGTAGATTAGTCTGATGGAACTAAAAATTAACTGTGGTGCATTTCTATAAGTTTTTTATAAGAAAACTATAAAAACTGACATTGGCTTTGATTTCGTAGATAAATCTAAAAGTATCTTTCTCGTATTCCAAGTGCTATGTTCATGTGAAAAAAAAAAAAAAGCTCTATACTAGGTGGAATTCTGACAAGGAACACACAGATGCGTACAATGTTGTAAAAAATAAAATCAGTAAATTGACCAAGCTCAGAAGATTTAAATAATTTCAAATAGAACATCATCAAATTAGCAAATCATCTTCTTCTTCCTCTGGAGAGAACTGTGGAGGGTCTTGAAGACTGAACCAATTGCTATTCACAATAGAGTTTGTGGAAAAAAAAAGTATTTACTCCACTTGTAAAATAAGTCTTATTTAAAGTGATATCTCTGTTCTGTTCGGCATACTGCTGAATTATAAATTATAAATATCTTCTCTACAATTTTGTCCTCCCATTTTGCTGTTATTAAAAACATGCTCTAAAATGAAGCAATCCTTTAACTTCCACAATTTAATTAAGCGTGATTTTTTTATGTGCTGTGTGGTACCTTATGATGTTACACAAATAAAGAGCACTATTTATAACCCACTCATTTACATTGTATTTATAAATGTGCAGGAAAAAAAAGAGAGCAACAGGATGGTTTTATCACTTAGTTTTTAATGTGCTTTGTAAGGCATTTTTACCTAATTCATCCTTTATCAGAACTACACTGAATTATATCCGTTTAATTTCAGCCTATCATTAGATCAGTTCTATTTCTTGTTGATTTTTATTTGTTACAGATAAACTGTGCATTTCCCTCAGTAAGACATCTATGACAGCTGTTGTATTTATCTTCTAGATTCCCCAAAGGAAGCACCAGTGACCACTGATTCTTTTGGTACAGTTTCTGCCCTGAGATAAGACTCCAGCAGTAGCTTTTAGACCTATAGGTTCTTTCTGAAATGCACATATGCTTTGTAAAAAAGCTGTTCAAATTCTCTGTGCTTGAAGCAAACAAAACACATTTTCTTTAGAATTTGCTTCTGCCTGACTTCCCACACAATGAGCACAAGACTATTTTGTTAAAAGAATCAACACTCCTAAAGAACTTCACTTTCAAATCCTATCACAGGAAAATAGAATTTACTTATTTATATATAAGAATATGTAGTTAGATGAATATTTGTTCTGCTATCAGGAAAAGACTAGGCCAGGTTAGGGATTGTTCGCACAGATGTTTCAGGGGGTACTTCACACTCATGCAACTGAGCTAGGTAATATTAGTGTGTGTGTGTAAGACACTAACGATATTAACAATTACCAAGAAGCTTGCCGTTTTCATTAATATATTATAGTTAATGTTATCCTCAGAACAGCATTAATTAGTGGAGAGAAAGTGTAAGAAAGCTATTAATTAATTTGGTAGAGACACAACACTTTTTTAATCCTTCTATGGAGAGGAATTAAGTAAGAAGGTAAGTAGTATGGTTTATGGCTAATAGCCTTTTTCCCATCCCATAGTGCACCAGTTCAGCTCTATTTGCGACCACAACAGCACATAAAAACACATTTAACTCTGCTATGACATGGACTGATTCAATATTACTCTCTTCATAATTCCTTAGCGTGAATAATAAACAGACAGGATCAAAGCAGCAGTTTCCGGAGCTTCAATTTTCCAAGTAGGCTGGTGTTTATGATTTTTACCTAGGTAAAGTTTTTTCAGCCATGTATAATCAAAGAAAAATCACAAAGAATGATAATTTGTTGAGAATGTATAAAGCCACTACACATTATTAAATTTGTTTTGATTTGCTTTGTTGAAAAATAGTGAGTCTTTGGGTTGAACAGCAGGACACTATGTTGTAGGTCTGTTTTAAATAGTCCCCTAGGTGACCAGAAATTTATAATGTATTGGGAAACTGTACTGAGTTTAGAAATTTATCAATGCCAGTTAATAAAATCTACATTTTTGCAGACTGTTTTAAAGGCTGTTGGAGGCATTTCTGATTGTACAAGTATTGCTGGAAGACAGAGAATACAAAGTATTTGAAGGAGCTGTCTGCACTGCTATGAGTATAACAGTCCTCACAAATAAAATTACCTTAGAGTAGCTTTTTGGGGTTTTTTTCCCCTAGACATCACTATGCCCACTGCCATTATCACACTTAAGACACCAGCATAGAACAGGACAGTTACAGAATATTTTCCCAGGAAAAATTAAAGAAGATAAATATGTGCAGCTTTATAAAGAGATTTGATATCCAATGCTATTTAAAGACAACAACTTTTTAGACTATTTGAGGAAACATAATTTCTATGTATTCAGAAGTAACCATTGAGAGAAAGAAGGTGGTTTCTTTTTACTGATCCTCTTCAGTTTTGTTCCTTTATTTTCTCTTTTTGCTGATATATGTGGCCAATTTAAGTGAAAATTATTCACCTTTTTGTGCAATTGTACCACGAAATATCAAACATACAATGTATACAAACATTGAGTGAATAACAAACCAAACATACAATTGTAAGCAAAAGGTCTCTCTTGCACTGTCACTGAAGGAAAACCACTTGATTGTTGGTTATGCAGCCATTCATTATGCCATTTTATGGTCAGTTTTACACAAAAACATTAAGTGTTTTTCCCACTTACAAATAAGTCATTATTCAAGAATCTTCCAGAAACCCCTGGATCTTCCTCTAATTACCCCTGGATTTTGTTAGATCCTGATTATTTTCTAGTTTAAGCCTAAAAATTTCTATCTTACAAAAACGGCATCTCTGAGACCAAAATCCACATCAAAATAGGCACAGCAATAGGCAGAAAGGACTGTTGCACTTGTTGCATTTCTTTTGCCAAACTTAGAGAAGTGCCCTTCAGGACAAAACTAATGTGAGGGAGCACCTGCAAAAATATTTTTGCCTGGGAGATATTAGCAAAGATGGAAAAAAATTTGTACATGACACAGTAAATAGTTTTACTTCAGAACAGGACAGACATAATCTTTGCTCAAAATATCACACAGTAATGCTGCAGTTTAAATTAGTGATATTTATATTCATGCTCAGGAAATACCCATCCGAACCATATACTGACTCACAACAGTAGTTCACTACATTTTTAATTTTTGAGGAAATGTGTGCAATTGCCTTCACGTTTCCTTTCATATGGCCCCAGTGAACGTCTGTTCATATAGAATATATATGTTCATATAACGTCTGTTCATTGTCTAATATGTGAGAGCATATTTATTGCTAAACTACTATCTTACTCTTAATCCCCTCTTATGCTTCCCTCATAGATCAGAATTCATATAGAAAACTGCTAATTTACATCCACTAACTGACATATTGTAGTAAATATACTTAGCAAGTATATTGAGACTCTGGACCTGATAACAGCCTTTGAAGGCTCCATGCCTGTCAAAATTCACAGAGGACCTGGAGTACAATTTAAGTGCAATTCTACAATTTCTACTGCAAATTGGCACATCATCTTTCCCCTTTCAAACCCTTTCTCATTAGTCATAAGTGCAAGATACAACACAGAGATGACTGTACTAATTGGCATAGTGCCTTAAATGAAAATGAGGCTAAAGCCTGAACTCTATGAGTAGTAGCATAAATAATATTTATTCAGT
>VYZP01028071.1:0-17271 GCA_013400635.1 Hypocryptadius cinnamomeus | reverse complement strand
CTGCTGAGGGAGCGGGGGCCGAGGGCGCGGCGCCGCAACAGGTACCGCGGCAGCGCTGAGGGCGGCGGGGCCCCGCGGCTGGCGGGGCACAGCGGGACCGAGACCCCCGAGCTGCCGCGGGGAAAGGGCTGCCACGGCCGGGCGCGCTCCCGCCCTGGCTGGAGCGCCGGCTTCTCGACAAGAGACAGTGAATGATTGTGGAGGGCGCTTCGGTGTGAAAATTCCCCTCGATGTTATGTTAGCCATAAAGTGAAAGGGGCATGGCAAATTCGACAGAAATGGCACGTTTTGCTGCAGGTAGCCTTTTGCCGAGCGGCGGAGGCTTGAGGACGCTCCCGCCCGGCGGAGCGCTGGGCGCTCCCGCAGCGGTACCCACGGTGTCCCGGGTTACTGATCTTCACTTCCAATGTTTTAACCAATGTAATTGATCCTGCGTTTAGAACTTCTTTTTTAAGACTCTCGGAATGGATGTTCTAATGTAACCTGACCTTTCTTGTGCATCATTACACAGTGACTGATCGGAGCCCTGTGAACAGTTTATGGCTTTGCCGGTGCCACTCGCTTTCACTGCGCCGTAGCGCAGCAGAAATAACATTTATCCCTTTCAGGTTCAGCCCATCTCCTCTGTGCGCTTCACAGTCCTGCGTGCGGTGCCCTTGGGATATGTATTGGATGCTTTTGAGTCTGCTACAGCGTCATGCAGACTTGTTTCTGAGAAATGGCAGACTTGGTGATGTTTTTTGTAGCTGAAATATGCCACGATATTTGAAAAATGCTGGAATATTGATTTAGTTTGTGACACACATTCTAGTGATAGTTTTGAGCAGCTCTTGGAACAAATTTTTGAACAATGCATTTTTCTATGAAAATTTGTCACTCTTGGAGAAGGAGCCCAACATGCTTCCTGAGCGATTACTATGGGAGTCCTTCATCTCACATCTGCCTTCTCCAACCACAATGTACAAATTTATTGAAATAATTATTTTATCAGTTCTTTGTAACAGTATATAATAAATATTTTCAATTTTCTTTGAGGCGTTTTATATTTTTTCTTTTCCTCCTAGTTCAGTAATTAGCTGCTGAAAAATGTGACCTCCCAGCTCGACTTGAGAGTACTTTAGTATTGATGTTTGGAAAGAGTTTTGTTCAATTATAATTGGTGTGGCTTGGGTAAAGTGCTTTTTTTAGAAAAAAAATCTAAAAATCCTACCTATAGCTGTCTGCCTAATAGTATCTTTAATTAAGTTGTATCCCACACAGCCATCATAAAGTTACCTGGTTCTTCTGAAGCACTGAATTAGGATTTACTATAGAGCTATATATTTTACTTCTTGGTGGTATGCAGCATTACATTTAGTTTTGTCATAAGCCATGTGAAAGTCAGTTATGCCTGTATTTAAGGGAGCCCACTACTCTCCAAGGCTTGCCAAAATCTGTCTTAAGGCCTAAGTGCAGGGGTTTATTCTGTTAGAATTCTTAATCTGCTGCACATTTCAGGGCAGCTTTAGTTCACATGAGCTGTAGTCTGGCCCCTGAGCTAAATGCCCATTAATGGTTGAACTGTTTTAGGTGAATTTCTGATCTTACCGTCTGGTCTAAGAAGGCATGAGCAAAGCCCGTCCTGCAGGTCTCCTGCAATCAGGGATGCCTCAGCCCAGCAAATATACTTCCAGGAGGGATGAGGATGTTCTTACTGGCAAGCTGGTTCCTCTGAGAGCTCTCCCAACTAAGCTGTCCTGGCTTCTGGAGAGCAGCCTCGAGCTTCCTCCACTGAACATCCCAAAAATAAGACCCAAACTGTTGAAATTCAACTCCACTTTGTACAGCTTGATTACTGGGGACATCTGGCTCTAAACTTGGGTTTTGAAACAACTGCAAACATCCTGCAGTGTAGAGACAATACTGAAAAGATCCCTCAGTAGTGGGGGCTTGGGAACAAAGACATTTATATGGTATTTTTAATAACCATACAAAGGAGGAGCTGCATGGCATTACACTGCCAGAGCAGAGGGGGTGAGAAGGATTTCTCTTTCTCTGTGGGAAAGATGATGGAAACATGTCTGAGACCTGTTTTCCATTGTTTTCAGGACTGAAAAAGGTACATTATTATCAGCAGGACTTCCATCTCACACGTGTTGCTAGATGAAGTAGTCAATGAATTAAGAATTTGGAAGTTCTGCTCTCTTTGCAAATCATCTGTTTCTAGGACAATATAGTATGCTTTTCCAGGCCACCAGTGTGGAAGAATTTTGATGTAATTTTGATAAAACACTCCATGTGACATAGTTCTTGCTTTGGGATCTCTTTAACAACCCCTTGTACAAAGAACAAGGACAAAGACAACCAAAATGAATGATTATAGGAAGGGGCTAACACTCAAATATTATGACTATTGTTTAAAAATGTTGTCTAAAAGCTTATACAGGTGATGAGACATCTGGTGATCTGTTTTTGACATGTGCTTCAAATGGCAGCTGCTTCTGCAGCCAATAAATTTGATTCAAAACACAGCAGTGTATCTTTCCATCCACTCCAACAGGGTTTGCTTGAACACCCAGGCTGAGTGAAACCTGGTGGCTTTGGGCAAGCCCAACATGGCTTTTGGGCATCTTGGAATTTGCTGAGTACCCCAGAATACAGGCAGCTAAGTAGATAATTTGCACTAAGCAGTCAGGCTGCTTAGTGTCTGAAGTTCTAGGAGCTTAATCTGGAGAGTTTTGGCACTAGTTTTCAATATTTTTAGTTCTCTTTCTCTCACCTCTGAGATACGCAGTTATAAATCTGTAGTTTTTTTAATAAGACTGGAGATAACACAGCTGCTATACCAGGAAAAGTGCATGTCCTCTGCATGGAAGTTTCTGCCTTCACAGAAATAATTAAATATTTCTATTGCTATTGCCTTTCCTGTCCACTCTGTCAGTGAAATGAGCTCCCATGCAGAGCTACCACCCTGACCCATTTGTGCTGTTTAGTGTTAGTGGCACAGTGGTGTGGGATGCAGTCATCTCACAGCCTATGGGAGCTGTAACCCCATTGTACCAAACCCAGTTTGGTTTTCAAACACCTGTGGTGGCTTCGATTTCTGCTCTTATGGTCTTTTCTTATGGTTATTTCCTCATACTGTTGTTCAGTAAGTTTTCTTGAAACCCTTGCTACTGATAGTGCCAAGTTTCTTTCCAAATAATTTCTACTCTGGGTTTAGTATATATAGGGTCTATAAGATAGACATACAGGTTGTAAATAAGATTTTAAAAGTATATTTTCTGGTCTCTGTTAGACAAGGCAGACCTTTTGGGCAGGGAATAATTTCGTGTTTGTTTGACATATTTAAGCACTAATAAACTAAACCAATTGAAATCCACTAGTTCTAATATATTAAGCATTACTTTTTTTCATATTCTAAGGCATGTCAAATGCTTACTAGAAGCAAGACAAATCATATAATCATAAAGCATAATGCAGAAACTATCCTGGGCCAAATGCATGTTAATTTTTTACCTTCATTATGCTTAAACTTTCAGGATGGCATCTTTTTTCTCACACAAATTAATGTTTCTACTTTACTAGATACCTTTTTTGCACTGCTCATTTTAATTTGGCACCAGAAAGTGCACATCATACAAAGATAATGTCCTACTCAGACAATGTTGGCTAACTAAAAAAAAAAAAAAGCAAGATCACTGAAAAAGAGGGAAATTTGGAGATTCTTTCTGTGTCCTTCTAGATAAGCTCTATAGGCAGGAAGATCACAAGTTTAAAGAAATAAAGGGGAAAAAATGCAAAAATTACGACTATGCAATCTCTCTCTAGTTTGTGCCTTAAAAGTAGAATGAGAATAGGTGTCTCTGTGCTTCTGCTCCAAATAAACGGTGTCCCTCATACTGCAGACTTTGTATATGGAGGTGATGACTGAAAATGTTAATATTTGTGACACCGGCAGGTTTTGAGAAACTGCAAATAGGGACTTGCAGACTCAGGATACTCCTAATCTGTGTCCAGTTGCAACTGCTGTGTGGATTTTTCATACTACATACACAACCAAAAGAAAAAATGAGAATTAGGATGGGTATACATTTTTTTTTTACTTGGCACTGAGCAGGCAAATTTTGCAGTAATTATATCAAGAATATAAATTCAAAATTTTAGATCAGTTTTTTTAACAATTAAGATGAATGGTTGGGCTTGAAAACTGTGAAGTGAAACCTTGGAATTGTGAAATGACTACCTGTGCAGGTAAAAACCAAATCTTATTCATACTTATACATAAAGAGGCAGGTGACCTAAGAAATAGGTCATTTATTTCATCTGCTTAGTGATAGCACTATTGTTGTTTTGTACCTACAGCAATCCAATCCCTTGAGTCAAATAGAGCTTGTGAGCCATCTTCTCAAATGCCAGAAAACTGCAATTGGAAGTACTTTTAGTGTGCCTTGGGGATTTCAGTGCAGCAGCGAAGCTGCTCAAACAATCGACAAGAGCTGAGGACTGCCATGCTGAACTTGTGCTTTATCCTGGGATCTGTAGGCAGTGTGGTACTGCTACACACTGAGGAGATCACCTCACCCTCACACCTATTTCCCTTTCCTTTGTGTCTCTTATAAGCCCTCACCCTTATCTCATGAAAGAAAAAGGTTGCTCTTTGTGCTCCATTTTCATCTCTCTTTTTATACCCCGTAAAGATCAATTAAGATATTTCTAGTGCATGTTCTACTTTGTTTTAAAGGACTGTAAAATGCTTAGGACAGTTCTTTTAAGGAATTAATAGAAAATATCAAAACTGTGAATCAGTTACTCACTTTTAATAATCAAAATGAGAATATATGAGGTATAGGATTTTGTCCTGTAATAACTATAGGCAGGATAATTTAGTGAGTCTTTAATCATGTCAGCTAAACATATGTACTACTAATTTGAAATCCCTTTTTAGATTTCCCAGCTTTTTGTCTAGACCACCATTCAATATCCATTCTTAACATTACAGAATTTGCTTCCTCTCAAGATGTGCATGCCCAGTACTGCATCCCTAATGACAGAAAACCCTACAGCAGCACATTTTCTTTGCCCTCCCTCCTCACCACCTATGGGAAGCAACCTTGCTTCAAAGTCCTTCATCCCATCTGTGAAAGATTCAGAAGCTCCTTCAGCCTCTGATTCTGGCTCAAGAGAAGTAGGAGGGGCTAAAGATTAAGGTCTTTGTGCCAGCTGCTATAGAGATTATAAAAAAAGACAATTTTAGTTTCAAAGAACAAACCATTCAGGGTAAGTAAGGAAGACAAGCCACAAGTGTTCAGACAGACATGAAGAAGGTGAAGGCAGCAGTTAGTCTGTGTGCATTTGTATAGTTTTTATGAACATATTAACTACAAGGAGCCAGTCATCTTAAATGTTGTTGGAAAAAGGAAGGCAGCTGATGGCAGCACTGCAGAAGCTGGTTTTAAGGGGGTATTTAGCGAACAGAGACATATGAAGGATGATATTGTTTTGATTCCTCTTTAAAGGTACTTCAGATGCTTCCTTTTATACAGCTCCTAAAAGCTGAGTTTTTTCAGTAGTGGCAGTATGTCAGAAGCAGGACAGAAAGAGTTAACACCTGATGTTTTATCCTGGAGAAATTGAGTATGTGTATACCTTTTGATTACAAGCAGCTCCCTTGGTTTTAAAAGGCTGATTCATACTGTGGCAAGGTGCTTATACATTTGTAGGATTAAGAACTTTGCTTCTATGCTTTTTAGACCTGCTCCTGTCTTGATTTGTACAGGTTTGGTGGGGGGTTTTTTTGGTTTTTTTGTTTGTTTGGGTTTTTTTTTTAGCATAAGAAACGAAACACTGTTAGTTGAATGGCTCAAAAATTATTTTTCTGATAAATGTATTAATTTTACCCAGTTTTGACTTTTCATTGTTTTCTGAAGCAGCTCACTGCAAATCCCTATTTAAATTATCATGTTATGAGTAGTATTCTCATACTCACAAGCATTTTACCACACAGAGCCACTAGAATGCAATGTGTCTCTTTCTCCCATTTCAGTGATGTGATGCACTCACTACAAACACTTGTGAATGTGAGTCATGTAAATAAGAGCCTAGCTTGTTTTCTTCTAGCAATAAGGAGATAGAATGGCTGAATTTAGTCACATATGCAACTTCTCTGGAGATATCTTCCATAATTGTGTAGCTCAGAGAGTTCTTTTCTCAGGAAGAACTAAGTAAAAACTGGATCAAAACGAAATATTCGTTAAGAAAACAGACATTTTTGCATTATATACTCTCAAGAAGTTTTGAATTAAAAAATACTCGTGAGCAACCTGGTCTATCTTTGAGGTTAATGCATCTCAGAGAAAAAAGTGAGCTTGGCTCTGCAGTTGAGCAGGAGGTGGGCTACTTAGCTTCCCCTTCCAATTTCAAGTATTTTGTGATCTTGTGGATTTAAAGGGTGGTAACATTGCTTTCTGCCTCTACTTCTGGTTTACAATTCTTCCACAGAAATGGTAGTTCCAGTTCCTTTTTAATCTCCAGTAGCCTCTGCTTATTTGGTGTATTATATTGCTGAGAAGGTTGAAGATCCTTGCTAGTTGTTCCTCAAAGCTAGTTTTACATTAGAAGTTTTGGGGTTTTGACTTAAATCTGATTTGTGATGAAAACTGGTGCTGAACACAGGCCTTTTCTATTGGCCACCACTTCCAGTTTTAAAATTAAATCTACCCAAAAGTATTCTTAGTGCACTGAAGACCCAGACTCCAAATCACATACTTCTCAAACAGCCAAGTTCAGTAAGAAAGGAAACAGACATTTTGGTTGAGATTTTACAGTACTTGTTTTTTAACAATATATAGGTTGTGCCTATATATGTTAAAACCCTAAAAAGGAAAAGCTTGAACAGAGCCAAGAATGGGCATCACAAACAGAAACAGTTCTTTATCTTGCTGTTGCACCTCCCTCATGAAAGGTAGGCATTTTATATTTCCACTCATTATCAAGATCGTCTGCTGCTTCCAAAGATGGAGGTGACAATAAGAAAAAATTTGCATTGTGTTTCAAGAATATGTTTACAAATATGACACCTCTCACATTTAAGAGTGAGTTTTATGGGAAGAGCAAAATATAACAATAAAACCTGCCAGACTGAAAACTTGCAAGCTGTTTTCTTTGATGATGGCAAATTCCCATGGAATTCTGTTGTCAATTTACAGCCGTGAAAATGACAGCATTAGGTACCACCATGCACAGTCATACCTACACTAGGAGAAAACAAAGTGGGCATGATTTTAACAAATGCAATAGTCCTACACACCAGCTGCTTGCACACTCCTTTCTTGTCTCAGGAGCACATTTGAAGGGTGAGACAGATGCTTCTGGCTTGCTGAAATAAAGAGCACGAGTGAATCTCTTCTGCTGGGAGTTACTTTGTCATCAGAGAAGTGTAAGACAACAAGTAATTTTACTTCTCTCTTTAAGTGATGTAGGGGTGCAGGTCTAAAATCCATGATTTATATATGTCGTGTGGGCTGGCAGCAGCCACTGGAAGTGGTCCATATACTGAGAAATGGATTGTGCCCTGTCATTTTAGCTGCTTTTAGCTAGTTGAAAAAGAACCTTAAAATAAAGGCTAAAATAAATGCAAAGTTAAGAATTTGAAGAAAAAAAGAAATTGAACACAAAGACAGAGAACTGGTTAAGATGATCCTCAGCCAGATCACAGAACTGGGATGCTTTAGTGTGTTTTTAGCCCCTGTTGGTATCTCTTCCCACTGCAGTGGCGGGCACAGGGGCACAAGGATGCTCCCTTGGATAACTGCTCTTGAGAAGAGGTGTTCAGGAGGGATGGTTCAACAGCATGGGGTGTTGCTTTATTCGCTACTCATGCATTTTGGAAAAGACTGGACTTTTTATGGCTGCCTTCAAACCCAGGTCAGAGGGCGAAACCAGTGTGAAATCTCTTTTAGAGCAATCAGCAGCATGTTAAAGCTCAGGAAGCAGTAAAAGGTGAGATAAGGGATGCAGGAGCATTCCCTTGTTCCCTTGAGCTTCTCTTGAGCAGCATCAAGCATTTGTGTGGTGTCAATATTAGCTTCAGACAGTTTTTAGTACCATTTTGGGACAGAAGTGAATGGAGGTTGAAAGAAGATTTAGTTTTGTGTGCAGAAGAGGCCAAAAGAAAAAATATCAATATATTAATGATTTGGAAACCTTTCTCTCTCATCTTTTACTACTGTAAAGGTTGATTTTGCAATCCTTCACATGAGTTGACTTCTCATATTCTCAACCTCTTTGTTGTGTCTTCCTTTGTCTTGCTAAGTGTCTCCTAAGTGGCTTGTTCTTTGATTCAGAGTGTTTCTCTCCCTTCACCTGGTATATTAAGGCTTAATTTTTACTTCGGCTCAGGACATTATCAAGGTTTTAATTTCAGAAAATCTGCAAAATGTGTTTCAGTGAGAAGTGCTAGGCCATGTGAATGGCAGACAAGTAAAATTCCTTTTTACCCCCCTTTGAGAAAACAAACTGCCTGTTGCCTGCTTGTATTCAGAAAGAGAACTGAAAAATTAGAAAATTTGTATAAGGGGATTAAACTGCAGTAATGAAGCTGTAAGAAAACAAAGTATTTTAAATATAGAGAAAAACCCAACACTACAGTGTAAACAAGGAACTCAGAATGAAAAATGCTATCTTGTTCTGATCCAGAATCACCTGCATGGGTGGCAGGGTTTTTGTTTACTTCAGTGAGTTTTGGAGCAGGTCCTAAAATGGCCCTAGTATCTGAAGCATACATAAGCCAGGGTAGATTTTTACTTCTTGGGTAGGGAAGAGATCACATATAGCTTTGGGTTAATAAGGCAGCAAGGGCACCTTATCCATCCTCTTAAAACCATTAATCTTGTGAAGTCTGCCTCCTGGAATTGTGTATTTGTCTCTGTTAAATATTCAGCTTCCTTTTTGGCCCTTGAATTTTCCACCCACTCATTTTCACCATCAGCAGTGGAAGTCTTCATTTGTCATGTCTGAGTGGGCTAAGAGGTGAGGGAGGTGATGGTGGGGGCCTGCTCATGAAGACAGGGTATTTCTCAGAGAGTGTTAATCTCATGTACTCTCATATCTGTGTCCAGCAGAGAAATATATAGAAAGCTGATTATGTATTAAACATCTGAAATAAGACACGAAGTTGACAAAATGTCTAAACTACTAAGGACACGGGTATTGGTTAAATACTGACCTATTTGGTGATAATACTTAGTACTTCTATACGTTTTTAATTCCCTGTGTGCATTTGAACTAATTAATGTCTTCAAATATCCCTACAAATATGGAAGTATTTTCTAAAATTTGAAGAACAGGAAATTCAGACACAGAGGTGTGGGGATGAAAATTTTAGATGCAGATTTGGGTATTCACCTCCACAAGGTCTGTGTCAATCTTATGTATAAATTGATGCATGCAGACTGAGCTACACTTGTTAGAAGATTTGGCTAAATGACTTATCCATGGTCACAGAATTCAATGGCAGAGCTGAGAAAGGATCTGAAGAGTGCATCTTTAAAGGTAAAAAGCAACTGAGGTATGATACTATTTCTGTTTTTAAGTGCATTACGCCCTGTGAATTTTATAATTAATTTAATAATGATTTTTTATAATTTAATAATGATTTTTTTCATGCTGTTCTTGAAAAATTCAATCTAGTACATAAGACATGAAATGCTGCAGCTGCACTGGATCAACCCCATGGTGTACACAAACTAGCACACTCTGTGACTGTGACCAGGAGTTTATATTGGTACTGTTGTAAACTACTTAGAGTGGACTTGTCACTGCATGTCAATTACCTATTGATTCATACACTTGGGTAAAAGCAAAGGGGTGTTGCATTTTGTCATTTATTGTACTTCTTTCACTCTGTATAGGAGCAGACTACCCTCCCTTCATAAGAAATCCTCCAAGGATAAGAAATACTCCAGGAAGATTGAAAAGGGTGAGGAACTCCTCAGAGGCCCTGGACCTGCCTGGTCTAACTTCGAGGCTGGCTGTGCTTTGAGAAGTTTGGACCAATGACTTGTAAAATTCACTTCGAAGCTGAATTACACTGCAATTTCCCTTTGTGTGGGAATCATTGTGTGGGAAGGGGAAAGAGTAGAGACTATACAGTGGATAGAGACTATTCTATCCGCTACAGTTGATACAGAGACTATTCACTGTGCAAGAGGTGAGCTAGCTCCCCATGTTACTGTAGAATGGGATTAGCTTCCTCTTGCTAATGAGGAAGGGCATGACCCCTGCTAGGCTACCACTGTAAAATACCTCTCTGGGAGACTAGTGAAGATCTGGGAAGTAGTTGTGGAAAGTGGCTAACAAGTATCTTATTTTGTCAAATCGTCTTAGCTGCCACTGCTGTCAGCAGGAGAGAACAGCACATTGTCCTTCCCAAGCAGTTCTCAGCTCCTTGCAAGTGATACTCAGGTACACCTCAAAATACTTGAGAGAAGTACTTCTTAATTTTTTCTCTTTTCTACCTGCTTATCTTTACAGTGTTTTCTTTGCCTGATGCCTTCGTATTGATGCCTATAAGACAAAACCACCTACCTTGTGCTGCCCACTGCTGCTACTTTCTTTTCTGAGGATATGAAATTTTTCCTCAATAACTTTGAGATGTGAGTAATGCCACTCCATGCAACAACCACCAGATGGTAATGAAGAGCAGACTAGTTGTGTGTCTTTTGTAGATTTAATGTATTGCCACAGTGGCAAATTTTGCTTTTACTAGCAAAACTTACAGGTCTAGACACCAGTTTGTTCAGCTGTTTACCTCTGGGCCAGTCTGCTTGGCAGCTGTATTTGTATTATCCCCAATCATTCTGTTTGCTTTTATACTAAAATATATGAAAGGGAATATTCTCTACCTAATGCACAAATGCTGATATTATTATTTAGTACAAAAATGTTCTCATTATAAGGAAGGGTTGACTATATTTGGTGTATCTTTATATGAGCTGTCTTTTGTGAGAAGGTAGATGCAGAACACCTTCAAGAGACTGTATTCCTTGCTTCTTCTGTTGCCATTATATTTCTCCAAATGTTATGAAGCATGTACCTCTTTCAAGGTAGAATGGAAAGCCTGTTACTGTGCGTGCTTGACGTCAGCAAAGGGAGCAGTGTTGAGAAATGAACCAAACCAAAGCAAAGTTCTTATCTGAACATCATTGTCAGTGAAGAGGTGGTGTTGAGCACAGCTTGCCAACTCCCCAGCATGGCAACATGAGCGAAGAGCGGCATCAACAGAGCCTCTTAAGTACTGCTAGCCCCAGACTTTTGAGAACCAGAAGTCAGCCCCACAGGGCTCATGAGATTCAGAAGTCTCAGTTTTACTTACCTGCCTGCAGGATTTTGGGTTCTTTATGCAATACTTGTAAACCATCTAGATCAATTTTTCAGGTTATTCCTGGCATTACACAATGCAGAGACCTCACAACTCTTTCCTTTCCTTTCCTCCTTTTAAAGAAAAATGAGGCTCCTCCTCCTTTGGTGCAAGCCAGGCACCAGGAAGGCAGGGAGAAAATCACTAGAGCTGTTGCCAATGGCTTGACTGTGGCTTCCATGGAATATTTAAGTCATTCCCCAGGTATCTGCCCATGACTCATATACTTCTGGTATTAGTAGACATATAATGACTGGGAACAGTGAAGCTTCCCCAGAAGGCAGTTTGTTGGTGCATCTTCTCTCTTGTTCCTTCTGGGAGCAGTTGCTAGCAGCAGGCTGCAGCTGTCTTAAAACCAGTAGGCAGAGCAGCAGGCTCTGCCTGAAAGCAGGAATCTGAAGGAGACTGCAAGTGGGAGCATCCAGCCTTCCTCCTCTCTCCTTCTGAGCCATGGCAGCCCCCACAAACTTTCCCTGCCTCAGCCCCCTGCCCCTCTCTGCCCTGCCTGTCGCTTCTGAGTGCTGCAGGAAGTGTGCAACTGTTGCTCGTGGCAACCAAAATTTTTTGTATTAAACGTGGGAGCCCTGACAGGGAAAGGCAGGATACAGGGCAGTGGCTTCCCAGATTCCTCCCCACAACCTTGGCTGCTATGTCCTTCATCTCAATGAAAGAGAGACAGATTTGTATTGCTTTTAGGAACATCTGCATTTCCCCCTACGTGAAGAGGGTTTTCTTATCTTGTTTTTCTAGGGATGCCCATTTTAGAGACAGAAATCAGGAGATCTCCTTGATTCCCCACTTTGCCAATGAAGACATGACTGCAACTTGTCCTGATGGCCCTGGCTGCAGATGTGTCATGGGTCAGTGACGTGCCAAATTATGAGTGTGCGTGCCAGAAAAGTATTGGGGTCAGATGAGAAAGAAGAGATGAAGGCACATGAATCCTCTAGTGCTTTCTTGGTGACAACACTTTTTGCCCCAAATTGCAGTTCCTGCAGTGAATGCTTCCACAAACACTTTTCCATGGCAGTGTGTAGAGTAGAGGTCCCCTTAAATATGAAGCTCACAGTTTACCTCCTAAAACATCCATGTGTCAATCACTATAATCCATATAAATCTTGTTGCAATCAGCAATAGCAATATATGCATGTGTGTATATATATATGTATATATATATATATATTTGGTACTCAAAGGATTTTCTAGTCTTATTCCAAGCAATCAAGGACATATGTGTTAAAATAACCATGGTACTGTAGAGCAGTCTTGTAAATACCATATGTCAGAGGAAAAAATACACATCTAAATGCATGTCGGCATCAGCTCCTGCAGTTTCGTAGGAGTTCTGGCCATGGAAGTGAAACAAAGCTGGGCCAGCTGGAGGTTCAGTTTTACATAGAGCTTATGCTATGCTCTGAAAAGACAGATGAGGAGGTGACTAGAAAACTGACCTGGGACACAGCAGACTGGAATTAAGTTCATGTTCTGCTGCAAATTTCTTAGATTGGAAGCAGTTTTATTTCATACATTGTGTTGCATTGCCACTTAAGCTTTTTGTGTCTCTATTCCAAGCAAAACAGAAACAACAGTACTTTCCTGTTTCAGTCCTTACTTAGTCTTGTTTATCTAGACTGTAAGTTCTTCAGAGAGGCAAGTGCGTAGGTAAAAACTTAGTGATCAGATACTGAAATAGGAACCTGGAAAGAAAATTTCTAGAACTACATCAGGAAAGGGAGCTACAAGGAAAGCTGGAACTGGAAGAAGACCCAGAAAGAGCTTATTCATCTTACTGTTCTTATTATCTTACTGTTCCCAGAGCAGAACTTAAGTTTCAATCAATAGACCTGTGATCTACATTCCTTAAAGATAAGCACATCACTAGACATGTAGTCAAGGCCCACAGTGTCCTGGTATCCCCCCTGATTGAAAACTCTTCCCTGAACAGGTAGTACAGACTTTCCCTGAACTCCAGATCAAAGTTGTGATAAAGGCAAGACATGCAGGTTTCCATGATCTCTTTAATCAGAGTGGATGTTGGAGAAGAAGGGAATGAAAGACACTTTAGTTAGTACAGTATCCATATATTTTCTTGGTAATTTTCCAAAATGGGATCAGGGCTATGCATTTTCCAAAGAATGCATATTCAACCACTGATTTTTTAAAAAGGATGTATGTGAAGACAAGTTGTTTGTTCAAGACTGTAAGAAACTCTACTGATATGGATAGAAACTGAAAAAATCCAAGAAATCAATGACTTGCCTATTTAAATAAAGAAATGTTGAGATACTTGGCAGTGATCCCAGTTTTATCTTCTCTTTTCTAAGAGTTAGAGGTTTTTAACTATGCAACATATAACTGGGCATTAAAGATTTTTCACAGCCTTTTTTATCTCAGCTTGTCTGTCTTCATGGATTTGACGCCAAAACTAAATCAGGTAAAAATCAGCTGAATAATTAAATCTGCTGGGGGAAAGGATAGAACCTATGATTTACCTATATAACCTGTAGTGTTGATAGAGCCTATGGTTTACAAAATGGGAAAAAAAGCAGCAAAACCAGAAAGTACAAACCCTGTAAAGGTTAGATAATGACTAACGCACAAAAAAAACCCAACCAAAAACCTGACTTCCTTTTTCTTTCCACTTAATCTGATGGCAAAGTAGAAATGGGAAGAGTGATGAGAAAATCTGCTTCTCTGTGTTGTAACAAACAAAAAATGATTAAGCTGTACTTAAGATCCATAGCTTCAGATAAACCTTCTTTTGAGGCTTGGCCAGAATGTCTGCTTCATCAAAAATCATTAGTAGGATACATCAGTAGAGGGACAGAAAAAAAAATTCTATTTAAAAAATTCAAGTGCTTTCTGAGCATATGGAGCCTGGCAAAAATAGTCCCTTTCTTACAATAGTCCCCGATGGGTGAGATTTCTTCAGAGAAATCTTGGAAGAATTGGTGGTAAAAGCTGGAGATGCTGGGAAAATGCTGAATTCAGCAAACACTTTTGGGGACCATCAATCCAGCCTGTGACCACTAAATTCTTCTTGGAGTCATCAAGTTATTTTAGAGAGATTATATAACCCAGATATTCTGTGAAGAGATCAAAGACCATTTGAAGCAGTACTTTTCAAAACAGCATACATCTGCTGGTGACAAAGAAGAACCTCTGGAGTTTCTGTGTGTTTATGCTACAAATACATTAGCTAAAAAAACCCTAGAATAGCTCTTAAGTTGTAATTCAGAAAACATTGAAATTTAGCAGGGCAATGCTAAATATCAGAAGTAATAAACACTCAGAGGGGCTATATGTGGCTTACAGGACTGTTTACTGTTATTTTGAACTGCTTTAAGTTCCGTTTTCCTTCAAGTCTAGTCTTGTAAATGCTTCATCAATCTACAAATGATACAGTTTTTCAGATATCAAGGACAATGGTCTGGTTTTGGTATTAATCTTATGGATTTCTTGATAATCATTACTGGATTTAAGGGAGATATTAGCAACTCATGAATTTGAGGTGTTTTAGAATTAATTTTCTAGGTTTAGACAAAGTGAATTTTCATTTAGTTTTAGTGCCTGTAGGGAGCAAATGCACTCATGTGGAACCCAGATCCTACCACCCGAGGCAGGCTTGGTGTGACAGGAGGGCACTATGTCTACATTTTCTTAGAAAAAACAACATGGGCATCATTTTAGAAGCCATGAGTATTTCTTCTTCTTGCATGGCATGTCCACAAATCTTGTAACCTGATGTTACTTTTACTGAATGTTACTTCAATTGCCTCACTGAAGTACCTGTACAAAAGAGAAAAAAGGGATCAATAATATTGTTCTTTGTTCTGAAGAACTTGGAAATCGTTCAAAGACCAGCTCAGTTCCTAGAACTGACGAAAGGGAGAATTTCCTTGATTTCTAGCTGTAGCAGAACTACTGACTCCAGGCATGGATTTGAGAGGGGGTTGTGTGATAGCATTTCTCACGACATTCATGTGTTGAGATCATTATGGGTGAACACCACTCAACTTTTCTATTTCAGCTCACACAGGTGTCTATACGTATCTAGAAGGTATTAAAACAATCTAAACCCAAGGGTATCCCCAGCTCTGCCTGGGTATTTGTTTTCTTCCTCAGCAGCTGCAGTGACAGTGCGATGAGCCACGTTTTGCTCCAAGTTTGTGACTAGCCAGCAGGATTCTGCCCATTTCTCAATTACCCTCTATTGCCTCACTTTCATTTTTTGATTTCACTTCTGTCATCAAAATTTAACTGAGGTATCCCTATATAAGATAATCTGACTAGGAAATATTTTCAATATTCTGCAATAAGGGTCTACTTTTTATTCCAAAGGAGAAAAACTCAACACTCCTTTTACTGGAGGTGAGTTCTCAGTATCCCTCTGGCATAGTCCATGCTAGAGCAGAAGATTGATCCAGAGAAACAAATCACAACACTTTACAGACGATCCCAAGCGGCTGATTAACTCAGAGAAATTTATCTGACTGTGGTGAAATTAGACTTCTGAAGAGCTGTTCATCCATCCTTCTGTTGTTCCTGATCAGATTGCTAATGGAGACAGAGCAGTGGACTCTGTCTGTTGTGCTGGTTCTCACCTGTGTGTGGAGTTAAACAGAGCCTCATCACAAGAGCTGAAGTGACCTTGGCGTGGCATCCTACCGTCTGTGTTGTCCAGGTTTGTAAATACTGCACAGAGCGTGTATGCCATCCATAGGCAGGCGGCCCCACTCGGTGACGTTTTGGCTGCACATTTGTCATTCCACTAAGGCAGTCAGATCAGGATCCTGTAAAGCAGTCAGGAGACGAGAATCCTTGTCAAAATCTCAGGAAGCAGACTAGTAATCTGCAGAGGCCTAAATAGGGCTTTTAAAATTGGAAGCAGAACTGACTGCCTAGACAGAGTTTTTTGAAAGATAAACAGTGTCAGCAGGCTAAATGGATTTCAAGCACAGCTTTAATTGTTTTTCAAACGAATCAGCAAAGGGCAGCCTAGCTGGAGCAAGCTCTGAAGTACAATCAGGAAGATTTCAAGTGTACAGTGGTTTTGAAGATAATCAGGCATTTCAGTGCTAAAAGATACTATAGTAAGTAATGAATAAAGACTTTTTACTGTCGGCATTGACAGTACTGTAGTCTTTGAGTCAATTACAATACCTGCCCTATGTGCATGATGAATTTCACAACCCTCATTAAAGTTGACATGCACACTGATTTTCAAACCTTAACGATTGTCTCTGCAGCACACTTGATCAGAAGAACAAGTTGTTTATTACCAATACTTACTGCGTGTGGAACACCCCCATTCTCTTCCTTTCCCCCAGTCTTCCCCCTCCACCCAACCATCCCAATAGCTTGTGACAGACTAACAACACTTCTGAGTGGATTTTACTGTAATTCTTCAGAATCCCTTGGACCTTGCATAATGAATTTTTTTGGGTCACCAAATCATGTTTCCTAATTATAGGAATGATAAGAAAAGAAAAAAGAAAAAACCCATCAGATATAATGTGAAACGATTCCCTTATTCTGGCTTTTTTTGCTTTTAGAAACCTGGAATAACCCACTCGCTTCCATCTGTTTTGGGCGCTCTCTGTTTTAACCTTGAAGTCAAAGCGTTCCTTCACCTCCTCTTCCTACCTCTCTCCTGCCAGCTCCTCTCCTACCGGAGCGGAGAGACCCTCCTGCTCCCAAGCCCTCCTCGCTGGGGAATTAATCGCCCCCTCCCGCCCCCGCTCTCGGTTTTGTTCCCCTCGCGGGGAGCAGAGGCGATCGGGACGAGCGAGGGCTCCGCCACCGCGGTCACCCCCGCGACGCCCCCGGCCGCCGTCCCCGCGCTGTCACCCCACCTCCGCACCGCCGCCGGT
>VYZP01028057.1:3876-16416 GCA_013400635.1 Hypocryptadius cinnamomeus | reverse complement strand
AAAAAAAAAAAAAAAAAGAAAAAATAAAAAGACAGGAAAAAGAAAAGCCAAGAAAATACTATTCAGCGGTAAAACCCCAATACTCAAACCTTGGAAACTATAAACAAGTAAAGTATATTCATTCTTCTAAGAATAAGTACTTAGGGCCTACAAATACCAATAATGTCAACCAGCAGGACTAGCAACCAATCTGTTATATTCTTGTGATGGTGTTAGTGGTCTCTGTTGTGTTGATATCTTAGATTTTCATTTCCAGCTTAATAGCTGAACTTGATTTTATTAAGTACTCGCATTATATGTTTTCTTTTTTTACAGCTTTTTGGCTCACAAAGAATAAAAAGAAGTGCATTAAGGTCCCTAGCGACCTGTTCTTAGTACACTCCTATATCCATCTACTTTGGTTGTGGGTTTGATTCGTTGGGTTCATTGTTCAGGGGTTTTTTTTTGTTGTTTTTTGTTGGAAACAATGATCTAAACATAAAATCTCTACTGCAAGCATGCAGATGATAGAGAGCTTAGTAAGTACATAAATAATTAAAGACTTAAAGTAACTTGGCTACTGCTACAGGATAGCCTACCAGGTTAAACAACTGCAACTCACCAAAATTTATTTTATACTGACAAATAAAAAATAACGCCTCTGAGATTAAAACATAACTCTTGTAATAAGAGAATAAAAACTAAAGCTTGGAAGGTCTTCACAGAGCACAACTAAAACAATACAGACTGCAAGCTCCCAAATAAACTCCTGTTGGACGGAGAAGAAGCCCAGCCACAGCAGCGTGGCTCTGTGCCAGAGCCAGACTAACCTTGGCACAGAACTGCTGGGAGAGACAATCTGGTCACCAGCAAGTGAGACTAATCTAACATTACACCACCACCGTGAAAGGGTTACAAATTTCTCCACTTCTGGCCGGGAGGCAGCTGCAGTGCTCCTCGTGGGCACTTGGATCAGCCCGGCCATTCCGATGGAGACACGGGTGGTTTTATTTTTTCCGTGGCAGATTTGGGCAGACTTGGTTCACCATGAGAGGGCAAGAGCCAAGGCAGCAGGAGAAAAGGGAATGTCTGGCTGTGGCTGAGGCAAGAACAGGCCGTTCCCTTCAGCAGCAGCACAGGCTTTGACCGGCTTCGAAGCCAATGAATAACTGCACTGCTTCCAGAACCACATCAAGACAAACACGCCGTGCAGCAGTGCTTGGAGACACTGCCATAACGTGTGTTTCTGATATAAAACTGTGACCAAAAAAGAAGGGGGGAAAAAAGAAAAGGTGCAGCAATAAAGCAACCACTGGTTGTACACAAAGAGAAATTGCAAATACATATGAAGAACTGGCTACACCTTTACACACTGGTAGAAGGCAACCCATCAGTTTTGGCTCCCTATGCTAAAGCCAGAGAGGCAGTCCTCACATTAAAGTCTTAACAGAGAATCTATTTTTCCAGGCTCAACTTAGGACTTTAAGGAAATCCCATTTGATTCCCAGCAAGCCTATGTAAAAGTGATCATACACATTCTAGTCTAATCAATAAAATTTTTTCACATTATATTATTCCTTTTAATTTCTGCAAGGTGGAAAGAAGGAATTAAAGGAAAAGCCTTAATTCCTTTATAATTCTACATATTAGTCACCAAGTACTGAAGAATTACTGTTCCTTGGTAGCTGCCTGTGTGCATTGGTTGTCCATGGGGAGTCATGGCGATCCCCCCACGTATAATCAGATGGGATGCATACCACAGGTCTGACTGACAGGAAGGAAGGGAGGAAACAAATCATCTCCCCTTTCAGCATGCATGATAGCACACCTGCTGAGATCATCCTAGCAAACTAATCACCTGGCACAGACCTCAGAAACTGCTAATGTTCTACTCTCTGCTGTCTTCAGCTGCTGTAAAAAAATAATTTTACTTGTATAAAGTTGCCAGTCCTAGCATGCAGAGATGGGTGAAATTTCACTGGGTGAAATTTAACAGATGTGACATGCAAGGTCCCAATGAGACTAAATGGTTTATTGATCCTTTCCAGTCTTAAACATTATGAAAGCCAGACCCTGTGTGCACGGCAGACAGATCTGACTTATGATGAATCCCCAGGTGAAAACAACAATTGTGGCTAATGACAACTGGGGGGTGGGTGTGGGGGAGGGGGGGGAAATCAATGCAATATAAAATAATTTCCACTTTAAGTAATTTCATTTGCCTGAGAATGCAGCCAGATGGATCCCAAAGAGTTTGAGAAGCTCTTTGCTGCCTGTACACTTAGAGGAGTACATGGAGATATGTGTACCATCAGGAGGAATTCATAAACCACTGAGTGTCCCTTGCTTCCTCTAATGACACTCATCAAATTAAAAAAGTCACAGCAGCACAGGGGACAGCAAAAGACTGAATATACGCCAGTCTGGTTTGGCCCAACATGCAGAAATTAAGAAAAAAAAAAAAAATTAAACCAGGAAAGGACAATTTCTGTAAACATTTTCCTTGCTCCTGTTCTGACATCAGGCAAGCCGTGGACTGCTCTTGCTGCATTTGTACAGGACTGAGCATAACAATGTCCTGGCCATACAGAAATCCCTAAGGCCTGCTGTAATATATGTAATGAGTGGTAATGCAGTCTCCTGCTGTTTCCTGAGTCTCGAGCTGCTGCACTGACCTTCTTCTCTTGATACTGCACATGTCAGCTGGCTCCATTTGCTTCTGGAATTAGCATTAAAATGGCAATCCTTAGAGATTATGCTACAGCCACAGCAATGACAGTGGAGATTTTTCAATATTTTCTAGGCGGTTTAAATTATTTTAAAAATATGACACTTTTCCTATGAACATCGGAAGCAAAGTTAAAACTCACTGTTTTCTTTAAAGATAATAAAACATTACTTTTAGAAATTTGTGTCAGGAGATCTATTTCTCCGTCTCCATCTCTTGTTGCCAAGACAGCTGTGGATGCATTTCTCAGAGCAATGCCATTAACGAGATTTTATTGTGAGTTTATCTTAATTAAAAGAATGGATGTTTTTTTCCTTTCTAAAATAACTGCCAGAGACATGAAAATTCTTGCAGTCTTTCATCAGATGTTAAAATAAAAGACAGACTAGTTTAAAAATCTGATCATGATTTCTAAGACAGGTGGAAGGAACATAATATTTAATAAACAATAATTTTCAGGTATTGAAGTGATTGGCTAATGGAATTTTGCACGGGGACTGCATCTTGGAGGATTTCTGTCATGCTATATGTCAAAGTTGTTATATATTAAATCTAATTCCTTCTATTGAACTAAGCTGCATTTCCTACATTTTTATCGCCTGCCCTTTACCTGAAACTCAGTGGGAAATATTGTCACAACAGATTTATAAAACAATATGAAAGTTCAGGGAGAAATAAGATTAAGAAATAGCACACAACAAAAACTATAAAATAAAATCTTTTTTGTTCCTAGATGAACCTTATAATCTAAAATTCTGAAATCAATCATAATCTGTATGGTTTTATTTTCCTGTGAATATATCTATTTGGATTTTTTTAATATATTTATGATGTATGGAAAATGAAAGAAACACACTGAATTTGCACCACAAGATATTAACAATTTAAAGAAATACAGTGATGCAGTGAAGTACTGCACTTACTGAATTTTTTTTAATATAATCATCATTATGTTTGCAGCTAAATCACTATTTCCTAGTTGAGTACCAGAAAATAGGAATATTTCTAGTTTAAAAAAAATAAAAAGTATAACCTGGTGAACAGAAAGATGAAGTCCAATTGCTCAAAGTTGCAATTGGACATATTCAGTCCAGAAAATAGAGAACACTCCACAGTCAAGGAATGCAGTAGATTCTCCCTCATTTTAAAATCTTTCAATTAAGACTGGATGTCTGCCATTAAGATATGCCCTAGCTCAACCACAAATTGCAGGTTGGATGTTGAAATTACTGAGTGACATTCTAAAGCCTGTGTTATTTGGGAGGTCCATTTCTGGTCTACATTTCCACTGAGATGAAAGGCACTCTAAGTAGCACTTAATTTGATTTTCGTGAATTTTGAAGTCAATGCATGTTCTCAGGGGTCAGAGGGAGAGAAAGGAAACAGGCACACAAACTGCAGTCTCTCCTAAATGAACAGGGCATTTTACCTTTCTTTAATGACAACACTATTCTGATTGTAGTAGCAGTAGTAGTAGTACCTATACTTTAGGAAACACGTCAGTTCACAAGAAAAACTAATTTACAGCATTTTAAAAATAGGAATAGATGTTACTTATCTGATATGTCATTGTGTCATTCAGACACCATCTCAGCTAACTGCTCTACCATCCTGTGGAACAACTTAGAGCAATATTGCTACTTTAAAGGCCATGAGATTACCGCTTCCAATACTTACATGTAGGTATGCATTTTCTTTTCCATTAACAGGAAACAGAATTAAACTGGATTTCTAATAAATGCATGCAAGATACCAAGATTATAATCTCTTTCTATATATTGCTGAGTGTGCTATGGAGAGAACATTCCACACAATAGCTCAAAAGTATCTCAACAAACTAATGAGAATTGGAGGGCAAAAATAAAAACTAACATTTTAAGACTTAAGAGGAACCATTATGCAGAAATATGCACACACCCCAACCTTTCTCTTCGTTAAGACAACAAGAAATGGAACTACCATGAAAATTCTCTGGGTGTCAAGGGCAGAAAGGAGAAGGTTTGCTTGGACTGCACAAGTCCAGTGGCCTTATTTACATCCATAGACATGCTGAGCTTTGAACTTCAGGCTGAAGCTCAGAGCTCCCATCCATTATTAAAGGCTGGCTGTGGCTCAGGGAGCCCCCAGAGGCCTCAAGGCTGGAGGGGATCCCAGCTGGCCTGACTCAGCTCTGCCCATGGGTTACAGCACCCTGCCCTCCCCTCCCCTCCTGTCCCCTGACTGAGGGCTGGCACCAGGCTGGCAGCTGCAGGCAGCTCGTCCCTGTTCAGCTGTCAGAAGGATGTGGAGCCAGGATAAGCAACGCCAGTCTCACAGGGAAAGGCAGGACAGGCACCTTGCCCAAGTCATCAGCAGCACTCCAGAAACAAACAGCTCAGGATAACCTGTTCTCCCAGGTTAACTTCCCATGCTGCTTGCCAGCCCCTGAAGCTCATCTCTGTCTGAGCCCCTGCAAAAACCCTCCTTTTCATCCTATCCATCCAGCATTTGTTTGTTTATTTTTCCCTGCTGCTTTCCATCTCCAGTCTCTGATTATTACCATGTCAATCTCTGAAATATCCACTGGTGGGGCACAGAGAAGGGGAATCTGCTGTCCAGACACAAGGATGGTAAAGAGAATGAAGAAGGTTTAGGGTTGACTGTGTGTGCAAGTCCTCAGCCCTGGCCCAGGCTGTGTGGACATGCCAGCAGTATAAGCCTGTCTGCCGTCACCAGCTTGTCAAAACTCCTGTGACAACACTGTCCCCAACCCTGGCTGGCCCTACCAAACTGTCCCCAGCACCAGCAGCCCCTCCCAAGCACACACACCCATGGGACCCAGCCTGCCAGGAGCCACGGGCTGTGCAGAGCATCTCGCCCCTGAGGGCAGAACTCTCACACCATGTGCAACCAGCCTGTGGAAATCTGCTCCACTGATGTGAAAGATGCACTGATGTTTAAGTAATTTAAACATCAATTTAATTACTCTCCTTTGGGAAGTAACTGCACTGGTGATGGCATGATCTTACAAGTTTCTCTCTCCTCTGTGAGCCTTTGGAAGGAAAAGCATTATATTTTAAAATGTTTACTTGCCAGTGCTATGATATTATCACCTCTGATCACTCTAACGTTACCAGCACCATTTCCCTATTCCTACCCAACTTTTAACTAAGATGTCAAAACTGTAATTTTCACCAATAAATAAAAATGCAATGCATTTTAAAATGGCAGAATTACTCATTAACTTCACAGACTCCCTTATCTACCACTGAATGGCCATCCCTGAGCTGTCTAACTGAGATCGCCTTAGGGAGTTGCTCCACTATCAGCTGAAGTCACAAAGTCTTTGAAGTCCTACTCTTGTAACATCAAGTTAAAAAGAAAACATTGCCTCCAAGGAATTCTAATTACAGTATTTCATTTCCAGGAACATAGTTTTATACTGACCCAAACGGTTCAAGGTACACACATCTTCTTCTTGTCACTATGATAAATCAATAAAGCAAAATGTACTTTAAATATTTCCCAGGCCAGAAGGTATTAAATATGTGGTTACAAAATAAAAAATCATGGTCAAAAATCATCTCCAATAAAAGAAATTATACAGTAATGAGGATTAAAAATGAGGTCATTCATCCGCTTTGCAGATCTATTTAGAGTATGTCTAGGTAGACTATTTACTAAAGTGGGTGGACAAAGAGATTAATGGAAAAGAATACAATAAAATCAGTAATAAGAAAAATGTCAAAAGTTTGGGTTACGGTTTTTGTTGCTGTAGCTAAATACAAAACAGTTAAACAAGTTGTATAATGTTTTATTCCTTTATGAAAGGTTAGTTTACCCTTTTTCTTAACTACAACTGGATAATGGAAATATGTCTCACTAAAATCTACATTCTTTGATTTGGAAGTTTGGAAAGCATTTCTAGCATTTTGCCTTCCTGAAGAACTCAAAGAAAAACATTTCATTAGATCTTCAGCAATGACTTTGTGTGGACAGGTTCTAGTGAACAGCAGTAAAAGTTCCCTGAGAAAACATTATTCCTCTTCGGAAAGTTTTGCCCACTGACTTTAAAAGAAGTGATTCAGTGTCACGTACTTCATAATCAGTTTTATGAATATGGCAGAAAAACAAAGAAGACTGAACTAACCCTATACACCAGTAATCTATATTGTTTACATTACAAGACAGCACTCTTAATTTTTCTACAGGGAGCACTTAGTGTTAAATTATAAAGCAATAGTTTTTTTACATAAAAATCCTACTGGGAAATTATATGAGCTGAGTATTACAGAGGCAGTATGTCTAACTGATTAATTGTACCAACTTAAGAATTCCAAGTTGCCTGTATTTAACCGACTAAGAAATGCACATTTTACTGTATTTTTAATACTGTATTAACCTCCAGCATTTCCATTTACCCAGGCAATCAAATTAAACATTTTGGAACAGCGTAGTGATAGATATATCTTAAAATTGCATTAAGAACATTCCCCGGTGTGAAAACTTAAGTATTTATTAGGAATTCAGGTGCAATAGAGAGAACTGATTAATCAGAAAACAAAGGGTATTTGGTTTGACTACTTTTTGGAAAGGAAAAAAAAAGAAAGTAACAGGAGACAATGGGATGTGCTTAGTTTTAGTATGACAAGTTACTTATATGACAAGTTCTGCTGAGCAAACCCAGCTCCCCAAAAATTCCATCTCATTCCCACTATTTTTCTGGTCTTAAAACCTTAATCTGTCTGGGCATAACAAAAGTTATTTGTGTTTCAGGAGATTTAGGAACAAAACTCTTTATTGCCCCACTGCCTCAAATGGGCTTGGATATCAGCAGGTGTTCCTTTCAGAGAACATGACATGCAGAAGAGCTGTAGGACAGCCCTGCAGAATCCACATCACAGACAGAACAATGACAGGAGTAAACAATGGAGGAAATGAAGAAGAAAATGGGAGAAGTTTACCAGTCTCTGGTTTTGGAGACATTTTCCTACACAGATGTTCATGAACCCAGGAGTAAATGGCCCACTAATCATAAATTCTCCCAAAATTCTGACTTGAGCCAGTGGCAATGTTTACCAGCTATGATATTATTCATGTTATTTAGATATGCTCCTATGTATTTAGGAACCTACTAACCAAAAAAACATATTTGAAGACTAATACTTCATAAAAAAATAGCAGAAAGTACATCAACAAAAAAAGGAAATTTCCATCAGCTTTGTAAAAGCAATAGTCCTTTTCATCTCTCCCCTCCATACTGTTGTGACAGCTAAATAATCCAGTAAATTACATCTATGTTTCATCCAACTTTGTCATAAATGCAAAAACTCTAGTTGTCTCCTGAAACACCTTAAACACTTTAATCAATTAGACTGGCAGAGTTCTAGGTGGAAATTAAGCTTTGCCATCACACTTCAGAAAATATTTCAGTTAAATATAGAGCTAAAAAGAGAGCAGAAAAGGATAACTTAGAAGTCTAGATGTGTCTTCAGAGGAAAAGAAGCAATGTTGCTCTAAAGAATGCGTAAGACTGAAAGGGAGACATGATAAGCCCTTGTTTACGCAAAAATTCCACTCCTGCAACTCAGTAATATATCAGGGACATTTCAGTTTGTTAAACACTGCTGGGAAGTTTTACTTGGACACAGTTACCTGTTGTGAGATTTGGGAGCAGACCTGATGGGAAGGGTAGAAGACAAGTTATCTTACACCTCCTGCATCTCATTACAAAGCATTCCTCATCCAACTAGCGTTCTAAATGTGAAGATCAAAATTATTGTATAGCCAGACTTATTCTGGATGACATCCTCAGGTGTCAAAACCTCTGCTTTTGATTTGCTTAATTTCGATTCTTCAAGTTCAAACTTTCTGTCAGAATGACCCCTTGAGGCTAAGTCTTTTTGGAGTTATGGATTAGAAAAATGATCCAAAAATGCTGCCATAGAATGAATTAAACCTTGGAATTGTGTAATGCAGAAAATGTGGCTCCTGTGATATTTTCTTTAAGTGGTTTTCATATTTACTTTGAATCATAAAACAAAAAAAAATTATCTATAGCCATATATTTTTCATAAACAAGTCATACCAGAGTCAGTCTCAACTCCCTGAACTGCATCCCATAATGCTTTGCAATGACTCCAAGTAAACTCAGTTTTGTCTGTCATGACAGTATCTGGAGACAGGAGACTGATTTCTTTTTTATTTTTACTCATTTTTTAATTTATTCTGGATGAACCTGAAGATATATCAGCAAGTTAACAGATGTTAAATGCTAATTTCAGATGTTTCACAACAGTTTGAAAAATCGTTATATTGAAAGGTTTAACGAGTTTTATGCAGAGAGATACGTAATGCAGCAGACCTGACAGGGATGAGAATTCCAAAGACTTTCTTCATATTAGAAGTCATTATGGCAGATAATAAATCTTTTCATTTCAGATTTGCATGTGCACATATGGGTGTGAGAGTGAATAAATGCCTGAAAATATCAGCAACACGATGATGGAAAAACACAGGTCTAGACAAACATGCCTAAATGAACAATATTGATGTCAATGGTTAGAGTCAAAGCTACCTGAAGAAGTGAATTTTTTCCAAGTATAGGACTGTTCCTACGAGGCCCCTTTGCATCCAACAGTGTTTTCACTGGGCATTTTCCTATTTATTGCTAATATATGATAAAAAGGAATTAATATTAATAACTAAGTCAAATATGATATTGCTACATCATCCTTTCAGTAAGGGGCTATGAGAAACACACTCCGTGATTTTGCTTAATGCAAAACTCTGAAACACTTAAATGGTAAAGGCACTCCAAAAACATATACAAGGCAGAACTTTCTATAATGAAGACTTAAAATATTGCCATTGCTGCAGGGGATATTCCCACCCTACAAGATGCTGTCTGTAAGAACAAGTTCCTACACAGTTCCTACCTATTATAGCTGCAGGACATAATGAGATTTCAAAGACTTGGTGTTGTGTGAGTGATGCTTTCAAACAGAAGCAGCGTTCCTAAAGCAGCAAGGTTTATATGGATAGATTGCCTATTCGTCTGCTTACCTGTCTCCTTCTAATAACTTTGTGGAATACAGTCACTTTCAAACCAAATTTAACATCAAGCCATGGTCTCCAAGATAATTTCGCTCCTACAAGTTCTGTGAAAATGAGCAACGAGAGCCAGAAAATTCTAAATCAGTGTTTCCAGCAAGAAGAGAGCAATTGGAGCTTTCAGGCAGTGGCTGGCTCAGAAATCAGCATGTACATGCATCCATCACAACAGCCCATGGCTCACCTGGGCATCACAACACACAGCATTTAAGTGGGGTCACAGGTCCACCTATCCACATGGTGGGAAAGAATCAGTAAACAACCATCAGAATTTGGTTTTCCTCTTTAAACAGTATTTTTGCCTGTGCCTGGCTGTAGATTTGGGGTTTTAACAGCAGAACTCTGGATACCAGAACAGAGCACTCCACTGTGCAACTCTAATGTTGGAAAGTTTTCCATGATGCTTCCCTACAGCAACCAGGAGAGGCACAAAACACCTCTGATTCACCTCTCTTCCCAACCCCTTTCTCTGTTGCTGTAAGAAGCATAGCTCCATTCAGAGTAAAAGAGTCTACAGCAAATGCAACTAAAATGAAATAAACATAAGGTATTATTGACATTTCAAAAAAATCAAACCAATAGAATTGTAAGAATGCTTTGGGTTTAATGGATTAACTACTTATGTTATTGTGCTATACCGAGTTTCAGTGAGCACATGAAATGAGAAAAGGACTGGACAACAAGGAAACGAGGAGCTCCTTTCAATGCAATTATACATACAACAGTTCACATCTACCTAGCCCAGTTTTCCATTTCTCTTAATTAAAAGCAATAATTTAGGATGGCTAATCACCATGTTTGCTGGGGTTGTTTTCCAAAGAAGAATGTTTTGTCTTACTGGTTTGACATGTTCAGCATCAGTTACTGGACCTCTAAAGTTCATTTTCAGATCTCTTCCAAAGCTTAATAACAAAAGCCTGTGGACTAAAACCCTGTTTATATTCAAAATGTAAAGCAACAAGGCTCATAGAGATGGCTACATTTTTTTGGAAAAGAATTAAGAAATAATTAAACAAAAGATTTGAGTAAAAGTATTCCTTGGTTTTTAGCATGTCAGGCTCTGTCCTTCCAAAAGACGATGTAGGAGATACCCATAAACTATCAGTGAATCAAATGAGCCTGTCAAATTCACAGCATAAAACATGAGAGATCCCACTTTATGTCTTAAAGGCAAGAGTCTCATGGCTGCAGCACTGTGCCTACAAGGATAATTCTATCCTCTCCATGAGAATACAGATTATCTTAAGGCCATTCAATACAACCATTGCTGTACTGTGCCCCATAATCCAGATGCTATTCAAGGGTTTCTTTTTTCTTAACCTAGATTTCATTTTAACCATAATTAAGCAATTTATATTAATAGTAGAAAATAAGAATAGGAAAAAAAACTAATTCAGTCAAGTTCAATTCTTGTAATACTAATATCACCTTAAGATCAGAGATACTGTTTCATTCAATTGTTGAACTAAACCACTGCTTTACAGCCCATGAAAAACTATCAGTTTAAAAAGATGTCTGGAGAATCACTGATTGCCTTTTTCTCTTTTCTATCTACACGGAAAAATTGTATCAGGATCTTGTGCTACATTTTAGTTAACTTTAAATTACTTTTAAACACGCACTATCTCTACCACAGCCGTGACTTGGAAATTTCTATTATTAGAAAATACAATGAAGTTAGATTAAAGCAGTAAAATGACTTCATATCTTAGTGATATAGCATCCAAAAAAAGCCTGTTTCAACAACTTTCAATTTTACCATCTCTGATGAGCCTCTGCAGAAAAAAAAATCAGGATTAATGCAGAGCTACAGTAAGTAGCCAAAAGAAGTGAATTTGCTCAAGGTGAAAAAATATCTATGCTACTTATTTGAGCAAACACAGGGCTCATTTAGCAAGCCCCTTAATGAGTAAGTGTTCAAAGAGCTGAAACCAGTTTTAGTTATTTGACTCTGGTTACAGTCAAGCAGAGTCTTGTTGCTAAAACCTCAATTACCACTTTGAGAATTGAAGCGTTGATGGAGGCTTTGTTTATGCCGTGTGCCTTCTGAAGGCTGTCTGTAGCACGACACTTTCTTTTTTATGGAGCAAACAACCTGGATCCAAACAGCAGGACAATGACCACGGCACTTTCCACGATCCTGCTGGCAACACCTTTAACTGCTCAATGCTAAATATCTCAAGACAAATTCTAAACCTGGGTATGGGAATATGGCATTATCAAACTGAAACGCCCTTTTTGATTCTGGTCTGTCTCAAATAGAAAAATTTAGTAGTGACAGTGGTCTAAACATGTGGGAAACCCCTTCCTGCTGTAATAGAGAATATATAAAAGTTAAGAAGTGACACAAAATACGTACTTTGCACCACTCCAAACCCAAAACATTTTTGCACAAAGGCTGAAATAGGCAGCAACTACAGTACTTGACTACTTATCAATTTAGCAAATATTTCTACAGGAATACAATGAAATTAAGCATTTAGCTTTTTATCCTAGTTCTCAGATACACCAATTAGGATGATTCCAAAAAGCAAAATTGCTTTCACACAATTTTTTTCATTTCAGTCCTGCTGCAGCATATATTCTCTTATTCAGCTGAAGTAGAGCAATAAAGACAAATGGACATGGACAATAGCTAAAAATACCTGAGCTATGTTTAACAGATATATAAAAATATATGTATAGACAAAGACAGCAAGATTGCTTTATGTGGTTCAGTGATCCTACCTACTGCTGTAATA
>VYZP01028056.1:0-44132 GCA_013400635.1 Hypocryptadius cinnamomeus | reverse complement strand
TGTGTTTGGGGCTCCTGTCCTCCTGTCTTGGCTGGGGACAACCAACCTTTGGGGCTCCTCCTTTTTATATGGAACAGTCCCCCTTAGAGAGATCTTGGGAGGTTCTGAAGCTCATGGGGATGGATGGATGGATGGATGGATGGATGGATGGATGGATGGATGGATGGATGGAGAATTCAGGCTTGCTGGAGTTAGTGTGCTCAGTGGAAACGAGGTAAAGCCCAAGAGGCTGGAAGGACTTCGGTCTGCTGGCTGTACAGACTGGGGGTGTCCCAAAGATGGTTCTTCTATGCTGAATCTGCCAATCATGCCCCATCCAGGTGTGGGACAGGCACCCCATCCCAGCATCACTGCCTGGGTATTCTTGGGCTGCTGGGAGCATTTCTTTGTCACAGCACCAGCTGCTCTCTAGGGTCTGTGTGGCCAACTCGTGGCATGGTGCACTGGCAGGTGACATGGCCTTGTGGGACCCCTGGGAAGGGATGTTCTTCATGGATGAAGGGTTTGGTGTGGCTGTCTCCTCTCCCCTGCCAGGCTCTCTTCTTGTTCCAGGACCAGTGAAGGTTGCAAGGCCTTGTTTGAGGCACCCATGGCTGTGAGGGTGGGACCAGCAGGTGTGAGAGTGTTGATCCATGAGTACTTCTGTGGTGGTGGTGGTGATGGTCCGTGAGAGCTTCTGTTGTGTGCAGCCAGTGTTGTGTAGGAGAAACACATTGTGTAGGAGAAGAAGTGTTTTTGGGGCAGGTTTAGTGCAACGCAGGGACAGGGGTTGGGAACAGCTTTGTGTGGTCCCTGTGAGCCCCCACAGGCATTGGCTGAGCCCTGGGCATGTGGCTCAGCAGTGGTACACACAGCTCTGTCCTGTTTCCATGTGGGACTGCACTCTGTCTGGGCTCCATCCAGCTCCACTCTGCAGGGACAGGGTTCCCTGGTAGGTAACCGGAGAGTGGAGTTTCCTTCAGGAGTGGCAGCTTGCCAGGAGCAGCTGCAGAACTCCACATCACTTCAAAAAAAAAAAATATTTGCAACAAAAATAAATAAATCCAGATATTCCCTCTCCTGGCAGCGCTGGGCTCGGCCTTCCCTCTCAGTTAAGTGTGTTGGTGAGCCTGGGTGTCCTTTAAAGCCTGCTCTTGCTGGAGTACCATGCAAGGGTGGATTAGTTTAATATTATATTTTAAACAACATTGGCTGTCATGACAGAGCAACCTCGGCTTCCACACTTCCTGCTGCCCAGCAGCAGGACCAGGGCATTGCAGAGCAGCACCTTTCCACGGGTGATGCTCACGGAGAAGGCTCCATTGTGAAACCGGAGGTCAGAGCCCAGAGCTTATGTCTTAGTCTTTGACTGGGGAGCCTAAATATTTATCCTGTTCTGTCCCTAATGAAAACAAATTGTCAACAGTTGTTCAGTAACTGACTAAATTAAAATCTGTAATTAGTCAATTAGATTAAAGAGTTGGCACAACCTGATTGTATCATGCTGGTTAGGTTATTAAGAGAAAGGGTGTGATTTTTAATTACTGAATGCTAATTTTGACGGTTTCAAATAGAAACAGACGTTCCCCCCCTCCACCCCACCCCGAGTGCCTCTGCAAAAGTAAGGCAGGGGATGGGTTTTATATCAACAAATGGTGCGAACACGCAAAGTTTCTCTGGCTCCGGTCCGGGAGGGGGTTCCCCAAAAAAGCTGGGAGCGGGACAGGAGGAGAGGAAGGATTTCTTCAATCCTGCCCGAGGATGGGAGGGCAAGTGGGGGTTTGTGTCGTGGCTAGGGACCCCTGCATGGCTGGGTGCTGGGGTCTGGCTGCTGCCCGTGGAGGTCCTGCCCTGCTGCCCCATTGCCCATCCCTGTGCGTGCAGGTCCGCGTGCCCTCGCCTTGTGCGAGTGCAGCGGCGAGCCAGACTGGAGTATTTTTTCTTTTCCCTGGTGGTTTTTTTTTGGGTTTTTTTTTTTTTTAATAGTATCTTTTTAATCCCCCTCCCCCCAGTGCTTGAGAGGGGCCAGCTTCCAGTGGCAGGCAAAGCCCGCAGCGGGGAGGAGGAGGAGGAGGAGGAAGGCCTTGCGTGGCGAGCGCGGCAGCCCAGCGCCATCCCATTGTTTGCCCCGGCGGCCACGTGGGCGAGCGCGGTGAGGCCGGCGAGGGGACCCTGCGGGGGGAACGCCTGCCCCCGGCAGATGCTGGGCTCCGGGAGAGCACAAAGCTCTCAGCCCTGCCCTCCCCGGCCTTCGGGGGTCCCTTCGCAGGAACAAAGAGGGCGAGGGGCCACCGTGCCAAGCCGTGCCGTGCCGGGAAGCCGTGGCCGGCACGGGCGCTCCTGTCCGGCGGCGGGCAGTGGGGAGGTGTTAGGTCAGGACGCCGTCTGTTGGGTACGAGTGGGACTTTCCTGTCCTCCTGATCATTTCCTTCCTTACCTTGGAAACTTGGATTTTCTCCTACCTTTTGTTCCCTATTTTGCTCTTGTAAAGCTGTCCCTGGTTCTATTGGAAACAGCTGCCAGAGCTGGTCCTGGGGAGCGGGCGGGGGGCTCTGGCTGTTCCTCCTCTCTTGCCGCTCACGCCCCCGCGGCAGAGCTGGCACCGCCGAAATGGCACCCGGCTGTGCCAAGCCCTCGCTGGTGGCGGTGCTCCGGGGGGAGCTGCTGCAGCCACGTTTGTTCCTGGTTTTCTTTGGGAACAGAGGGATGGCAGAGATGCAGCACCCAGAGCACCTTGTGTCCAGCCTGGCTAGTGCTGGGATCTGACCTGCGCCTTGTGTCCAGCCTGGGTAATGCTGGGATCTGACCTGTGCCTTGTGTCCAGCCTGGCTAGTGCTGGGATCTGACCTGCGCCTTGTGTCCAGCCTGGGTAATGCTGGGATCTGACCAGCACCTTGTGTCGAGCCTGGCTAGTGCTGGGCTCTGACCTGTGCCTTGTGTCCAGCCTGGCTAGTGCTGGGATCTGACCTGTGCCTTGTGTCCAGCCTGGCTAGTGCTGGATCTGACCTGTGCCTTGTGTCCAGCCTGGCTAGTGCTGGGATCTGACCTGTGCCTTTTGTCCAGCCTGGCTAGTGCTGGGATCTGACCTGTGCCTTGTGTCCAGCCTGGCTAGTGCTGGATCTGACCTGTGCCTTGTGTCCAGCCTGGCTAGTGCTGGGATCTGACCTGTGCCTTGTGTCCAGCCTGGCCAGCACTGGGATCTGCCCTGCCCTGCCCACACAGCCTGGGCTGGATCCCTGTGAGCATGGATGCCTGCCTTGCCAGCATCCCACTCGTGGCTCAGAGAGGCTCCCTGACTTCTGCTGAGGCTTCTGCTCAGCCCACGGGCACATTCCTTCCTGTTTCCCAGAATCTTCTCCCTCTGAGTCCTTGCCCTGCAGATCCCTGGGGGTCACCCAGGGCTGGGGTCTCAGTGGAGCAGAAACAGTGCTTTCCTCCAGGCTGGCAGGGAGCAAAAATGTCTCTGCAAGTAAACAAATACCTCACCTCTGCCTAGGTTTGGGGTTTAGGTTTTTTTTTTGGTCTCTCAAAACTCCTGGTCGTGGCCACAAGTGCCAGGAGCTGAGTTCAAAGCTACAGCTGTGCAGTCAATGGGGGATTTCCAAATTACGGCATAGCTTCTGGGCGCTGCTGCCTGTGTGTGATGGAACCTCACTGCCCAGCCACCCTCCCACTGCCACCTCATCTCATCCCAGAGTGGTGACACCAGTCTTCTGTGCCAGTCAGGGCAAGAGGAGCACCTGGGTGGCTTGGTTAAGATTTGGGTTTGGGTGGGGGCACAGCTCTGTGTGGCAAGACCAGCTTTTCTTTTATGTTGAATTTGTGCATTTAATGAATATATTTTTTTTCTTTGATAAGAGGAGAAACGCTCATTCTCCTGCCCGAGCTTAATGTGGCATGCATGGTGACTGTTAGTATCAAAATTAAGCAGGAAAAAAATGTATACATATGCAATTACATCTGTGGAATATGCACTGTCAAGATGTACATGTGGATAAAGATAGAGGGGCGTGTGCCTGTGTATTTTGGAGTGGTGGGACAGAGAAGTGCTTTGTGCCCGGCCATCCAGTGCCCTCCCACTTGCCTTACTCTTCCTCCATGGCCTTTGCCACCACCACCAGTGGTTTTTAGGAAGGTGATTTCCACCTCTGTGCTCCCCAGGCTGGGTGGGAGCCTGTGGGGTCGGTTGGTCTGTCTGTCTGTCTGTCCATGTGTGAGGCTGCGCCTGCTGCCTTAAGATAAAGTCCAAAGGAAGACCTCTGGCTGTGTCTTGAGCTAACATTTTCTTTTTAATTTTTTTTTCCTTAATGTTTCTGCATCAACCCTTGAACATTTGATCTGGTGCCTCTCCTCCTGGGGTGCGGCAGCTTTCTGTAGTGAAAATGAGCTCTCACCACCCCTCCTGCCTGCCTCAAACAGGGTCTGGAGCGGGGGGGGTTTCCTTCCCATTTTCCCTGGATTTGGGCTGGCTTTTTTTACAATCTCTCAAGGCTGAGCTCGCACCTATAATTGTAATTTTTTGGCTACGAACCGAAGCAGGGGGATGCACTGCAGCAGCTCTGACTTGCTGGTGAGCACGACCTGCCCAACACAGCTGGGGTGCTGGCATCCTTTGGCATTCCCAGCAGGTAAAAAAGCCCAGAGCCAGTCCCTCCTACCTGACATGGATTTCCTTCTGTGCCCCACTCCTGTCCCACCTCCCACCCACACAGCTGTCATCATACCTGGGTCACCTGGCCCAGCACTGCCTGCTGCCCGCCATGGCCAGTGGCTGGCTGGCATCTTCTTCCTTCCAGAGCAGCCTTGCTGCGAGGGTGTCCCAGGCCTTGGCTTTGCTTATTTACCCATTTCTAGTAACTGTAAGGTGGGAAATGCCCCATTCTCACCCCGTGGGTAGCTGGCATTGCCCAGCTGTGTCCCCGGGCAGATGGCTGCTTTCTGCCACATGCAGTGTTTTTAGCTCAGCCTCCAGGCTGATTGTTTGGGGTTGTGTTTTTTGCCTTTTTTTTTTTTTTTTTTTTTAGTGAAAAAAAGGCAGGGCTCGCTGAGGAAGGGGGCAGGGCGCTTCCTTGAAGCACCCTGGTTTGGGGTGGGCAGATAAGGGTGCTGCGTCACACTTGGCTCCTCTGCCCTGCCAAGCCCAGCACAGCATCCTCCTTGCCCTCCTGCTCTGCCCTGCCCTCTCTGGGTGCTCATCCTGGTTTTTGGGGGAAGCCCCATGGGGGTAAGGCAGCCTCTAGTGCAGAAGCTGCTTGAACCCCCACGAGTGATGCTCACAGCAGGGAGGGAAAGGTGCTTTTCTCCCCCTTGGCTCCTTTCTGCTGGAGAGCTGTGCAGCTGATGGGGTGTAAATCACACCCAGCCTCCCTGTGCCCATCTGCCAGCAGAGTGGTAGGGGGGGTCATGGCTGGTGGCAGCTTGGGGTGACTTTCCATCATAGCTTCAGCCCCTCTGCGGTGTCCCTGTGGCTCTGGGAGAGTGCCTGCTCCTCCCTGAGGAACAGAACCTGGATCTGCCTGTTGGTGCTGGAAACACTTTGGCTGTTGGGGTCTTCCTGTGCGAGGCATGAACCAGGAGGTGGGTCTGGTTCTGTGAGACCCTGTTGGGGCAGGGAGAGGCACACTTTGAAATGCTTGTTCTCATCAGGGGGGCTTTTGGCAGGGATGTTCTTTGTGGGATGTGGCTGGGGATGGAGGTGGGGAGCTCACAAGGAAGCAAATGCTGCTTCACATTGCGTGTGGGTCCCTTTAGCCCAGCTCAAACGCTGTTTTCCGTGGAAACCCCAAAACAGATGGTTTTGTTTTATCCTGGGTATTACAGCACCAATAACACCCAGGTGCTTCACACCTTTGCCAGTCTCAGCTGGAGAGAAGGTCCAGGCTGAGGCTCCCAGGGCTCATTTCAACGTTAAAAGCAGATTTACTTGCTTGTCCCGGAGCCCTTCAGGGTGTTGTGGCACGTCCTGACAGCTTGTCCGTCCTTACCTGCAGTCATCAAGGAGTTTTCAACATGACTTATATAAAGCCTTTGTACTTGGATTGCTCCACCATGCTGCACAATGGCTTCTTTGTCATCCTGCCAGCTAATTAATTTTAACTTTTACCGTTGCTCCAGCACGGTGCGTCGTCCGCCTGGTCCATTTGAAGCTTCCCCCCCAACCTTAAGTGTTTTCCAAGCAGTTTGACTTGTTGCTGCTGAGCTCTGGAGAAACCAGCTGGCCCCTCTGGTGCTCATCTTCTGGAGAAGGAGCTGCCCTCACGCTGCTGCTGGAGCTGGGGCTGGTGGAGGAAAAGCCATTAGGAGGCTCAGGTTTTCTCCAGTGGCTTGTTTCTCCTGGCTGGCAGCTGAAGGTCCCCACAGAGAACATCCTCTGATGAAAATAACGGGCTCTGGCTCCCTGGCCGGTGATTGGCACCACAAGGATCTCACAGCCAGAGGTGAAAGCCTTGGCTGCCTCTTCAGGACAAAACCCCTCGTGCCTGGGGATGTCTAAGCATGGGGGGCTTGACAATGGTGGTTGCTGGAGGGTTGGGCTCTGTTTGGTTTCACTCTGGAAACTGTGTGGTTTTTGCTTGCATCCTGTGAGCAAACATTTCCAGCACAGCATTCCTGGTGTAGCAGGGAGCTTACCCCAGGTACCTCCCGAGCGTTCATAGGGGAGCTGAACATCTCCTTAGAGCTGCCTGGAGGAGGACCAGGAGAGATGTGACCCCAGCTGGATGTCCCAGCCCTTGGGGTGGGATGAGCCAGGATATTGGCTTTTCTAGGTAGCAGGGATGGAGATGGCCACATGCATAAACATCAGCTGAATGTGCAGCTGTGGGGTTTGTGTGAGCAGTGCTGTGGCAGGGGGAGTTCCCCTCTGCTCGGGATGGGGACAGTGGCGGGTCAGGGAATGTGGAATTGCTGCCTTTGTGTTTAATCTGGTTATAAGGATGGCTATTAGAGATAATGAATTTTGCCTGTCCCCACTGTTGTAATACAAGAACCCAACTGTCTTTCAACACCACGAAGGTCACTCCTCTTTATTTCTGGTTGTAAATATTGCTGGTTACAGATGTTTGGGGTTGATGGACATGGCTAATTAAGTTTCTCCTGTCAGCTGGTTGGCAGGGTGCAGGGGTGCTGGCATGGAGGTGAGGTCAGAGGGCAGGATCACAGCCGGGCAGCAAAACCAGCAGCCACTTAGCATGGTGTAAGCCCATCTCGCTGCAGCCCCTCAGTGAGAGCAAAGCTGGGTTTGCACTGAGCCTTGCCCCTCTCTTTATTATGAATTTGAAGCAGGCTGGTGGGAAGACGGTGACTTTCGGGAGCAAGTTTCCATTTTGCTGCTCTCATTTGAGGGGAATTCAAATGAGGACACTTGCTGTCCCCAGCCTGACCTGAGGGTGGGAAGAAGGGTGCAGAAACCCTTCTAATTTTTGCCATCAAGTGTCTTTTACACCAGCACCAGCAGAGGCTTTTTCTTTCCCACAGAGGCTAACACGGAAATGACGGTGTGCTGGCCAGCAGAGCCAATACCCCACATCAAATCAGCACCAGGAGGGGCTGGGGGCCCCTTTCTGTGGGGCATGGGGCTGGTTGCTTCCCATTGCTCATCCTGCCAGGCAGGAGCCGTCCGCGTGCGCTGCCTGTGCGCCTGGAACGCAGCACGTGCTGCTGTGCTCCCCAGCTCCCCCCGCGCGCCTGATTTATGCCGCTCCACATTTTCTCCTCCTTTCCATGCCTCTTTCTCCTCTCCTTCCTTTCTTTTTTTTTTTTTTTTCCCCTCCCTTGTGCTGCCTGTGCATTGCCTTGCTCTTTTTTTTTTTTTTCCCCCCTTATTGCTCACAGGCCTCCCTGATAACCCAGCGGGCTGCAAGATTTAGGGCTCCCTGCCTGGTGTGCAGTCTGAGTGGGGTTTTATTCTCCCAGAGGAGGGAACTGTGATCCCCATCACCCCACTGGGACATGATCCTTGCATGTCGAAGGGGCTGTTTTTATTATTCTGTTTTACGGCCGCAGAGCACAAGTCGTGCATCCCTGTTCTGGATGCTCCTGGCGATGGATTGCAGCAGAACTGGTGAGGTGGCCACGGGTGCCCATCGCCTCCATCCCGACGTCGCTGCGCCGGCCATCTGTCCCCTCCTGTGCGGCACCGCGCTGCCGGCTGCTTGCCGAGGCATCAGGGCTTGTCCAGCGTCTGCGAGGCCACCAGAGGAAGAAAAATTACAAAGAAAAAAGTTCCATTTTTGCTTTGTTTGCCCCCATTTCATATGCATAACCTGACTTTTTGTTGCCTTTTGGGGAGGGGCTTTTTTTTTTTTTTTTTTTTAACTCCCCTGCTGCCATGCCAGGCGTATCAAAAGTTTGCTGGGTCTTGTGTGCGTGTGTGGATGCCGAATAATTTTATTAGCTGCCTGGAAAGGAGCCAGCGTGGCGTGCACCGTGAGGGAGGTGGCTGCTGGGGTGCCTTCCCTTTGCTTCCCCTTCCCAGCTGCCCCTCCTTTGCCTCTGCTGGTCTCCAGTGGGTTGCATCATCAGCATTACCCCTTCATTTTATTTTTATATGTATTTCTTAAGGAGGTTTTTGGTTTGGGTTGTTTTTTTTTTTTGCTCCTTAAAGGGTTAAAACCGATGGGGAAGTTCAGCTAGCACTTGCAAGATATGGTTGCCTTAGCAACAGGCCTCCTAATCTGGTAGGTGACCTGAGAGACTGTGGAAGATGCAGGGGTTGGTTTGGCATTTCATTATTTCATGAGGCTGCGGCTCTCCAGCTGGTTCCCTTCCCAGCACCGCCACTGCCGCTGCTCCCCCCGCTGCCGCCCCCGGCATTCCTTGGCAAAGCCCCGGAGGGGCCAGCAGCACTGTCCCCTCCCTGGGCGCTGCTGAGGCCTGGGAGCTCTTGCTCAGAAAGGGGAAGAGGGCTTCCCACAGCCCAGGTGATAATTATTCAACTTTGGGATTGTGAAGATGGTTTCCTACCTTGCCTTTCCCCCTTTGAAAGGATTTGCCGTGGTGGCCCCAGATGAAATAATCCATGTGGCCACAGAGCTAAAGGTGTGCTCATTGGTACTTCCAAACCTTGTGTTTTGGGGTCTGTGCCTCTAGCAACAAACAGATGGGGCATGAACAGGGAAGCACAGCAGTTGGAAAAGGTGATGGAGTCGAGATGCAGCATCTAAACAGTGTTTTGGGGAAGGTTGGTGGGCTTTGGGAGAAGTGTGGCAGCGTTATTCCAGGTGCTTTAGGCTCCCCTGGGCTCACTGGGCCAAGGGGCACAACCAGCACATACCCACAGATGGATAGACCAAGACCTGGGCATTTCACTGCCACAGCCATGGCCGCCTTGTAGTTTTTTTTTGGAAGCATCCTCAAGTTGACATTTCTCAGCACTGTCCCTTCTCCCTTGCTGTAGTCACCACCCTGTGCAAAGCATTCACCAATGCTTGTCCTTGCCAGTGGTGGAGCCATCTAAATTAAGAAACTGCATCCCAAATCTTCCCTGTCTGATTTGGCCTCACTAAATCTCTGTGCACCATTGGATGGGGCTCAAACTTCTGCCTGTGCAGTCCGGCACGGGGTTCAAATGGATGTTGGTCACACCCAACAGTGCCTGTCAGCACAGAACTGTTGCATCCTGGTCCAAATCATCATTGAGCTCCTTGCCAGGATGGCCAAGCCACTCTGTGCCCAAACTCAGGATGTTTTCTGCCTTGCTGGATGCTGAGTGGCTATGGAGCGTGGCTCTGCCCTTGGCACCCAGCCAGGATGGCTGGGCAAGGAGACCCTGAGGGAAGGAGGGTGTCCAAAGGGCTGGGGCCAAGCTCCCTCTGGGTATCCATGGAATAAAAGGGCCAGGATAGCGCCAGGGGCATCCCATTCCCGCAGATCCCAGCGTGCAGACCTCTTTTGTTTTTTCCCCCTCCCACTACTCCACGGCGTCGATGGCAGCTGCCTGCGGATGGACGCCGGGGAGAGCCGCCTTTGTTTACCCGCCTCTCCGGCAGAGTGAGGGCGGGGATGCTCTTGGATCGAGGTGCTGATCTGTCATCTCCAGGTTTTATGCATCCCCAGACAAGAAATCAGTGGTGCAAAGCACAGACTTTTTGTTACTTATCGCCGAGCTCTGTGCAGAGCGCGGCTGCTGAAAGCAATCTGGTGTCTGCGATGCCCAGATTTATGGTTTCCCAGCCTCATTTGAGGTGTTGGCTTCCACTGGGAAGTAGAAAACCTGGTTTGAGTCATCGGAGTAGGATGAGAGGACTGTGGCCTGTAGTGACACTGGACCCCAAGTCTGATCCCCAAGCTGGCAAATGGCCCCAGAGCCTGTCATAACCCTGGGAGGGACAGCATCTCCCTTGCTCCATCTTATTTGATGGAGACAGGAGGACCAATGTCCCAGGGAGCTGAAACAGCTGTGCTTTCCCTCTGGGTCTTCTCCACTCAGGACTGGGATGGCAGAGGCAAAGGCTGGAGGGAGTCAAAAGGAGAAAATCCAGGCGAGCCAGCAGAATCCCTAGAAAGCCCTTTTTTTGATCACTTCATCCTTTTTTTTTCCCCATATCTCTGCTTTGTGAGGCTTTCCAGGATTTGTCCCTCTCGGCGGGGATTTCGGGCGGTCAGCCGGGTCCCCAGGCACGGACAGACAGACAGGCTGCCAATCAGCCAGCACGCACCGTACTTCCATGGAGCGCCGTGCTCCGCTGCCAGGGGCTCTGGGGGCTCAAGCACAGGATTATACACGGGGGGTTTTTTTTAAAAGAAAATTAAAAATTCCCAGGGAAAATATATTTAAAAAAAAAAGAAAAAGCCGTCTCCCCCTCGCCTCCGCCCTGCTGGGAAGCAGCTCTGCGATGGCGGCTGGAAAGCGAAGCCGTAAGTGTTGCGCGTGCCATCTGCTCCGCTTGGATCGCGGGAGCGGCTGGAGCCGGCACAGCCTCGCGGGAAAGGGGGGGCAGAGCTTTGCAGGGGTAAAGATAGGGTCCCCCTGCCCCGAATTCCTCCCATCTGGGGTCCTCTAGGTCAGTTTGAAGCCCACGCTGGCGGGCTTGAGCCCAGCTCGCGCTGCTTGGAGGTGTCCCGTGGATGCAGGATATGCGCCTCTCCCTCTGTGGGTCATCCAGAGGTGAAGATGGTCGTGGGGTGGGATGAGTTGTGTGGAAGGGAATGGGCAGGTTTTGGTGGGTTTAGGAATCTGCAGCTGTGCTGGCTGCCTGAGGTGGAAGCACCTGCTGTCACGGGGTGCTCTGTAGCGTAGGACGCGTCTCACGGGAACCTCGGGGGTTTGGTGTCATGAGAGCAGCTCAGCAGGACACATCTGGTCCTCCCAAGGGGGATACCAAAGGAAAACTCCTTCCCCAATAAGGAAAAGGTATATGCTGTCTCTAAAAAGAAAGAAATGTGTCTATTTGTGGGTTTGCTGTGGGAGCATCTCTGGTTTCCCACACACGTTCGTCTGCTGGCTCTTCAGCTGGAGCCACCAGAGCAGTTGGGTTTCTCTCTGCTTTACCAATTTTTACAAAATTGGTATTTTTTTGAGACTCCCCAGTGGGTCAAGCCAACAGACAGATATGGGAACCCAGGCTTTCTCCCTCAAAAGGCAGCCATGTCCTCAGCAGCTGTGTCTGGGGCTCATGCTGGGTTGTGGGTGGTTGGCTTGTCTAGGGGGTAGCCAAGAGATGAATATTCCCAGGGTGTGTGCTACCCAATCTGGGAGATCAGTTTTGACTGCAAGGACAGCAACTGTGGAGCCCTGAACTACCCCTTGGCTTGGCTCCACCAGCAGCAGTCTGTGGATGTTTGTCACACATGCCATATATATGTGGTCTATGTATATATGTGATTTGCTGACTGGGATTAAACCACATTAAGTACCATATACCTTACTCACACCTCTGCCCCAGTGGGATGGGGAGGAGAATGGGGGGCAGGTGGGGAAAGTAAAACCCATGGTTTGCAATAAGAATAGTTTATTAATTGAAATAAAACATAATAATAGGAATGAAAAGGGACATGATAGAAAGAGAGAAGTAAAACATAAAACAGGTAACTGATGCAGTGTATTATTCCTCACCACCTACTGACTAATGCCCAGCCTGTCCCCAAGCATCCTGGCCAAATTCTCCCAGTTTATATACTGGATATGACATTCTGTGGTATGGAATAAGCCTTTGCCAGTTTGTGTCAGCTCTCCTGGCCATTCTCCCTCATGGTTTCTTGTGCACCTCCTCACTGGCAGAACATGGGAAGCTGAAAAGTCCTTGACTTGGAGTAAGCACTACTTAGCAACAGCAAAAACACCAGTGTGTTATCAGTGTTGTTCTTGTGCTGAATCCATAACACCGCACTGTACAAGCTACTAGGAAGAAAATTAACTGTATCCCAGACAAAAGCAGGACAATGTAATTTTTTTTTTTGTATTAGAGAAGGTTTGCTTGCAGAACTTGGAGAGGATGCCTGGTGCTTTACCCCCCTCTCTTCCCATGCAAATGCAGTTGCTCCTCTTCTCCTGCTGATAGAAAAGGCAGTGGTGGTGTGAGTGGGTTGAGCTTGTGGAGAAGGGATAACACTCTCCAACCAAAACCAGAGGCCTTGTGAGGAGAAACAGGAAGCTGAAGTAGGGTAGAAATGTCTGAGGAGAGGGCTGCAGAAGGCTTTTGGTCTTGCTGGGTTTGGAGCAGGGTGGAAGGATCCCAACTCAGTGTTTTCCCACACTTGTTCCTGGCTGGTGAGCATGGTCAGACCTTCACAGGGGTTTCTGGGGTTCAGCAGTGGCTGTAGTTAAACCTTGATAGAGCCCAGCCCTTTATTGGGGAACCCCTTGGGAGCTCCAGTGCAACCCCATGGAGAAAGTTGGGAAGACACGTCCTCCTCACCAAACCCTGGCCTCTGGGAAGCGCTGCCATGCCCACAGCCTGTTGGCTCTCCAGAGCTGCCCACGGCCTTCAGCCATCCCACCTCGCCAGGTGCCACTTGCAGGTGCTGGGCTGAGCCCACTTGGGTGCCAGGTGCCCCCCAAAGCCACTCTGTCACTCCTCATCTGGACAGGAGAGAGGAAATACCACAAAGGCCCATGGGTTGGATAAGGACAGGGAAACGTCACCCACAGGCAAAACTGACTCAACTTGCGTAAAAATTAATTTAATTTATTGCCAATCAAATCAGAAAATGATAATGAGAAACACAAACTAAATCTTAAAAGGCCTTCCCCCTGCCCCACCCTTCTTTCTGGGCCCAACTTCACTCCTGGTTTTCTCTCCCTCCTTTCTACCAGTGGCCCCAGGGGACAGGGAATGGGGGCTGTGGTCAGTTCATCACAGTTGTCTCTGCTGCTCCTTCCTCCTCAGGAGAGGACTCCTCCTACTCTTCCCCTGCTCCAGCTTGGGGTTCCTTCCACAAGAGAGAGCCCTCCACAAAATTCTCCTGGGTCCTTCTCCCAGGCTGTAGTTCTTCCCAAACTGCTCCAGTGTGGATCCCTGCCATGGGGTCACAGCCTCCTTTGGGCATCCCCCTGCTCCATCATGGGGTTCCCCGTGGGCTGCAGGGGGATCTCAGCTCCACCATGGAGCTCCATGGGCTGCAGCCTGCAGGGGAATCTCTGCTCTGGTGCCTGGAGCACCTCCTCCCCCTCCTTCCCCACTGACCTTGGGGTCTGCAGGGCTGTTGCTTTCATGTTCTCACTCCTCTCTTCTCTGTCTGCAGTTGCTCCTGCACAATAAGTTTTCTCCCTTCTTAAATACATTATTCTAGAGCCCAATACATTGCAAGTAGCTCAAAGTGCTGCACTTCGGTGGCTACCCCTGAGCCCAGTGTTCAGAAATTCATTAATTGGGCTGGAACAATTATTTTTGGCTTTTGCAGAGGGAAAGGCTATAAATAATCACCCTGCGAGCTTGTGCGGTGACTTTGCAGCCTCTGTTGGGTGGGGGGGGTTGTGTTGGTTTTTTTTTTCTCTTGCTGCTGTCCGACTGGCTTTTTCTTGGAGGCCGAGAGTGGGAGACTTATCTGCAGAAAATGCCATTTGAGTTGATTAAAGAGACTGCTGCCATTGGCCCCAAGTGCCAAACTTTCTGCAGAAACGGTTGTGCTTTCTGAGAAACCGCCCTGGAGACCTGCTGGGTGCTGGGGACAGGGAGGAGGGGAGGAGGATGGGAGGAAGGCTTCCCCAGGCTCAGGGAAGGCAAACAAAGCACAAGACAAAGGATGTGGGGGAATCTTACCGAGGTGGGATCGTACCAAGGAGGGATTGCCAGGCAGAGGGGCAGTGGTGGTGGGCACGCTTCTGTGCTTGCACTGCCCTCACACTGAGGGTTTTTGGTCCTTGGGGAGCTGGGTTTCAGCCAGGCATTGATCCAGAGGTGAAAGCCTCTGCATCCCAGCACCTGCCCCTCAAGTTCACCCATCCAGTACCTTTGGGAGCTAAACCACAACAGCCTTAGCAGAAGCAAACAGCATCTAGTACACCTTCTTTTGTAAGCCCTCTGTCGCATCTAAAATAAATTTGCATGTAAATTGACAGGCTGATTTTAATGTCTCCTGGCTATAGAGCACTGAAGGCCCAGGCTTCCCTTGTAGGTGGGCATGTGGCATAGTCCCCACACTTGCTGTGCTGTGGCTTGGTGGCACAGAGCCATTCCAGGGCAGAGGTGGCAGAGGCATGGGGTGACTGCTTGCAGGGAAGCAAAAACTTAGTATCTCCTTTTTTAAAAAAAAAAAAACCCGAGATTTTTTTTAAGGATTGAGACTTACTGAGGGGCTGGTGGCTGAGAATGACCAACACAGGACAGCAAACTGGGTTTTCCTGTAGGGAAGCTGCTCTGTGCCAGCCTGCTGGACTCCAGGGCCCACACAGTGCCCTGGGTTTGCAGGAGCACATCCCACATCTCTTCCCTTGCCTGGCAGCAATTAAAACACATTCCTATCGTTGGTACGGGTTGCCAAAGACGACAGCTACGATGTCTTTGAGAGTGTCACTTTGGCCAGAGCACCCCTTGGTACCTGGATTTGGGGAGCACTGCTGGAGCTGGAGCCAGTGTGAGGATCTGTTAGGAGCATTTCGGGAAAGGCTGCCTAGAGCAGAGCATCTCCCGAGCAGTCTCGCCGTGGCAGCTTTCCTTCGTCATCCATTATTTATTTGATCCTCTGCAAAACAAATTCGCTCCTCGGCACTGATTCTGATGACGGTGCTCATTTTACAAAAGAGGTAAAAGGAGCTGGTTTTGTTCCCAGTCTGAAAGACTTGAACAAAAAGGTGTTTCCTGCCGCCTTCTCTCCTGTATCACTGAGATAAATCTGCAGAGTTTTAGCGTGGTGGTGAAAATTTTGGAATCTCAAGTAGCAAAACATCATGCAGTGCTTTCCCTGTTGATCTCTATCTTTCCTGGACTTACAAGGGTGTTTGCTGTGGTAGGACTGGGGGAACCAAGGCGCTCAACTCACCTTGTAGCTCACAGCTGAAGGTTTCTTGGGGGCATGGCTGTGTGTCCAGGGAAAAGGGGCTTCAAAAGGTGCATCTCTTCCCTGCATGTGCTATTGGAGGGCAACTCTGCTCTGTTGGTGCACAGGAGAGTGTGTGCTTGGGGCTTGGAGCCAGTTGGGTGGTTTCAGAGGGTGTTTGGGGATGTCCTCAGTCACACCAGTGGCCAAGCCAGCTCCATGCTGCTTGCACCAAACACAAGCTGGAGCGGTGGGCTGAGCGCTGGGCCGGGAAGTTTGGAGGGAGGAGACGGCGCGTCGGAGCCGCGTTCGTCAGGATGGAAATAACTGTCAGCCCCATTCAATCTGTCGCCTTGTTCCCGGGGGACAATTGCAAAACAGGATTACTGGTACTTAAAAATTCATAGAAAACGTTTCTTATCACAACGTCATAATTGTTATGACTCAGAAGAGTAGAATTGCCATTTTCCTGTGCCTTTTTTCCCCCCTTCACTTTTGTTGCATACCGAGTCCCTTTGCTGCAGCTGCGGGATCGTCAGGAAGGGGGAAAGAAAGAAAAAAAACAAACCAGGGCGATGCTTTATTTTATGCTAACTGCAGCATTTGACTTGAAAATGATGTCCCACTGGGTCTCGTGGTCAGCGTGTTACGCCGTGATGGATGGCTGTCAGAGCGGCGGTGGCTGGCAGATTGCGATGGGTGGAGGAGAACAGATGCCCGGTGACTTCAGGGGCTTTAGCAGAGCCCAGGACTGAGGAGTGGAAAACAAAAGCAGATGGGAGAGCTCTGCTTGGGCTAACTATTCTTCTCCGGCCACGTGTCGGGGAGGGAAGCTCGTCGGGCGGCCGTGTCCCTTCTGTGCCGTTGCTCTGTGGTGAGCTGGGCTGCCTGCTGAAGCCACGGGTGAACCCCACTTGACCTGAGGCCTGAGCCTACGTGCAGACCATCCCTGCAGATCTTGAAAGGGCAACCTTTTACCCCTGTGAAAGAGCAGATTGCGCTCCATTTGATGGTTCTTGTTAACCCTTGGCCCTGCTGATGGATCCGAGGGAAGGCCTGGGCAGGCTCCGGGGGCTGCCCTTTCGGAGGGCGTCTGCCGGTGTATTTTGTGCTCTGCATGGCATTTGTCTTTGGAGTTGGGCAGGACCCTGTGGGTTTGAGTGGTGCTGATGGAAGTGAAAGGAGAAGAGTGAGCCTTTCTTGCAAGAACCTGTTCTCAATGAAACCCTTTGCAGATGCTGCTCTGCAACCCCTTATCAGCTCCCTGTCTCTCCTGCAAACTTTCCTATACTTTCTACCTCATCAGAGGGTTTAGAAAAGAACCTGCTTTGCCCCATTTTGCTTCTCACATCTGTATTTCCTCATCTTTTACCCCTTCACTTTGTTCCTACCCCTCCTGTCCATCCAAACTTGGGCAGGTGGCAGCTGCCTTCCCAGCTGGCGTTTGCTGGGGATTGCAGGGTTAATGGTAAAATTAAATTTCACTGCTGTTTTTAAATTAATTGAATCATCAGCGTGGGTAACGGGAAACAGTGGTATCATAATGTATTTGATATGGGTCTTTAAGTCAGCATTTGCTGTGAGATCTGGAGCACTAGATCTTGGTGGAAGCGATGGCTAACTGATATATTGCAGTTATGGCCACAGTACAAAAGCTCCTGCTATGTCTTAAAACATTCAGGTCATGAAGTTGAGTTGGTTTATGATATGGTTGTTTTCCGTGTGTGCTTCCCACGGTGCTCCTCGATCATACTGGGAAAAACCCTGCAGCTGGCAGGAGCCAGCAGTGCTCCTGGTTTGTGCCTCACATGTCTATGAGGATGCCCTTTTGGGTGACAGAGGAGCATTGGGGTTTTGCTCCTAGGAGTCTCTAAAGTTTTTTCTGCTGGAAGAAGCAGACACAGGGGAAAACATGCTTTTTCCTCAAAGAAAACAGTGGAAAGACTTCTACTGATTTGCAGCATCATCTGGCCTTTCCTTGGTGGCCCTGGGGTGGCTTCAGGACCTGTCTTGGGGAGGAGCGGCTGTCCAGGCTGAGGGCCAGCATCCTCATGTGATGTGCCCATCATGCTGGGGACAAAACTCCTGGCAGGCCATTGTATAGGCTCCTCTTTTCTTGTCCTTTACCTGGTCCAGCATGTGAGACTGCATGATGGGACCGCATCACAATGTGGTCCCTCGTGGTACACGGTGGAAGAGGGCTGGTGTTAATTAAAAAGTGGAAAAAAGTAAAGTTTTAGTGTATGTGTTGTAGAGCTGCTTGCAGGTTTCCACCCATGAGGGGTTCCTACATCCTATCCCAGCAGCTGTAACAGGCAGGATGAGAGGAAATGACCTCAAGTTGCACCAGAGGAGGTTTAGATTGGATATTAAGAAAAATATCTTCACTGAAAAGCTTGTCAAGCCTTGGAACAGGCTGCCCAGGGCAGTGATGGAGTCACCATCCCTGGAGGGATTTAAAAGCTGTGTAGATGTGGCCCTTGGGGACGTGGTTTAGTGGTGGGCTTGGCAGTGCTGGGGGAACGTTTGGACTCGATGTTCTTAGAGGTCTTTTCTGACATAAATGATTCTATGATTCCCTCTCGTCAGCAACTTCCTCCGGAGATCGCAATTGTATGGATGACCCCGGAGTGCACCTACGGCCGCGTCAGCAGCACTGCCTTTCACAGCCAAAATCTCAAGGCTACTTAACCAACTGAAACCTCTCAGAAGCTGCCTTGATATGAGTATTGATCTCCACATTTAACTCTGCTTTGCCCAGTTGATGTTGCCCAAGCTGGTGGTGTGGAGGACGAGCAGGCTACAGGACGCACAGCTGGATTTTGGAACAGGGTTTGGTGGGACACACCAAAAACCTCAGGGCTGAAGAGCCTGTTCTAGTGCACTAGTTCAGATTTTGTGTAAAGACTTGCTTATTATTTCTGCTAGTTATGTCTCTAATGAGGTGAGACGTGCCATATGTTGTCCATAGGGAGGGAGCGCCGCAGGTGGGGCGGGGGCTGGCCGGGTGGGTAGTTGCTACACAGAACAGCCTGAAACTGCCTCAAACTCAGATTTGGTGAGCCAAGATTGCAGCTGATCCGTCTGTGCCATGGGCATTGGTGCCATGTCACGTCCCAGAGCCATCTACAAACTGGCAGCACCTTCTTGCTCTTCATCCACTGTCATGTTTTCCAGCTCCCGTCAGTTTTATCTTTCTGTTCCTGCTTCCCTTCTCTTGACCTCAACAGGTTTTTGCTTCAAAATAAAGTGGTTTTGGGGCTGGGTCCAACCACGCAGCTCCTTTGCCTGCTCACGGGAGTGGCAGCCCTGATCTGAGCAGTCCAGGCTGCTCTCTGAGCAGAAGTTTGAAACTAAACCATAGCAGGGTAAAGAAATATTAATTGGTGGGCCCTGAGCTTAATTTGAACAGGGCTCTGCTGTTTAAACAATTGTTGGAGCCATAAACCAGAAGCCCTTAATTATGGCTAATTATTTTCTGCGCTGAATCTATATGGAAGCTCCTCAACATGAGGGCTCCTCTGAACTGCACTGGTTGCGTGTTCAGGCATCATCCAGCCTGCGTGTCCCTAATAAAATCAGAGGCAGAAGAGTTGTCTCCAGCCTGGCTGCCTGACCAGGCAGGAGCCTGCTGCCTGCAGTTTCCTTAAACCCGGGGGTCGGGGCAGGGTGCAGGGGCTTGGAGGCTCCCTGGGCAGGCAGCTGGGGACCCGAGGGCAGGCAAGAGCAAGACAGGAGCTGTTTAGGACATGGACTTTAAACTCTGGCATTTGGGGTTTGTTTAAAAACCAGCTAGGTAAATATTTGTGAAGCGGTTGGGATCCGGCTGCGGGGTCAGGCGCTGTGCGCAGCCCTGCGGGCTGGCCTGGCCTCCTGTGGATCCCGTCCTTCCCATGGCAGGAGGCATGTCCATCCTCAGCCCTGCCCAGGAGATGGTGGAGGCAGTGCAGGGCACTTGGCATTATCACTTGGGCCATGTTTCTGTAGGGTGTGGGGTAAAAACAGGTGCTTAGAGGTCTCTCTCCTGGGGTGTACCGGTGTGGTGCTTCAGTGGGACATGTTTAGAGCAGGTCTCCTGGCGAGGCTGCACTGTGCAGCCCAGGGATGTCCCTTCTGTGCCATCCAGGCTACTTCTGGGGGTTGGTGGTGCCTTTTCCTGATGAACCTGGAGCTCCTGCTCTGTGCACCCCTGCAGGAGGGAGGCTGCTGGGGGGGATCCTGCTGGGGACCCCCAGTACGTGCTAGGGCAGGTAGGACCTGTGGCTTGCTGGGGAGGATGGCACGGCAAGGTTAGTGTGGCAGGGATGGCAGGGCAAGGATGGCACAGCAAGAATGGCAGGGTGGGAGGATGTCACAGCAAGGATGGCAGGGCACGGTGCAGCGCCGGGGGAGCGGTCCAGGCTGCCTGTACACAGCAGCTGTCAGCGCTGCTGCCTTCACCCGCCCAGCCCCAGCCTCTTCCTCGTGGCACAGATGGTTTTAACACTTTCCTGGGCCTTTTTTTCTATAATTAACTCTTGTTTGCAAGTGGGAAGACACTTCTTTCCTTTTGGCAGAGCCATCAAACTCTCCTCGGCGGTGTGCTTTTTTAAAGCCATCGTGTATCTATCCCCCAACTGCAGTCTGTTGTTTTTACCAGGCTCTTTTAAGGCACTGGGCTGCCCCCCCCTTTTCTCCCCCCCTTGCTCTTGCCCGGAGGTAAAATCCGCAGGGATTGCAGGCGGAGGAGGCCCCAGCCAGCTCCGGCAGGGGAGTTAACGAATCCGGCCAAGGCGATACAAAAGCCGGTGCCCGGGGAGGGGGGAAGATGGAGGGGCCCCTTCCCTGCACCAGGAGCCTTTGAACCCCCCTGCTCCCAGCTTTGTGTGGCTTAGCAGGGTGCTGCCTGCACAAAGGCCCCTCGTCCCTCATGTCTGTTCCATGCTGCAGCTGGGAAGGGTTTTCCCAGGAGAGGCTGTTGGCCACCGAAAGCCTGGTGGGTGCTGGGGGATGCTGTGGTGGGTGCTCTGTCCTGCTGGGATAAGGGCAGGGAGGAACCCCAAAGAGCCCTGGAGCTTCACCAGTGCTTGGGAATCTGCAGGGTGGACAGGGGTGGGGGGGTTCTCTCCAGCCTTTACAAAGACCTAGAAAAACTAACTGGAATACCGTGGGCCATCCTCTGCCTTTTGGGGAGCTCGGGGTCTGCCTGTAGCTCCCTGTGGAGTTTAGGGGGGGTTTTGCTCTCAGGGAGGCGAGGCTGCAGCAGCTCTCAAAGCTGGAAGGTTTTGGGATGCTCAGCTTTGGGGACTGAGGATGGTCAGCATCACAAGCTGGTGCTCATAGGAATGTCACCAAGGAGAGGAGGGTGCTGGGGGTGGCCGTGCCACCAGTGTTGTGCCTGGGTTTGCGTCAGGGTGTTGCAAGAGCAGCTCCGACTGTGGGGAGCGAAGGAGCTGTTCTTACCTATGGATATCAAATGGTGGATGTGAAAAAAACAAAAGAGAAAAAGCCTATGAGGAAGTTTCCACCAGCAATTCGTGGCCATGACCACCATGCCTGAACTGCCTCCACTCCTCATCCCGGTCCATCCCTTGAACTCCACTCACTGGCTCTGTAGCCAGGTGTTTCCCAGCACTGCCAGTCTAAACAAGACCTTGCAGTGATGCTCAGCTCTCACATCGCTCCCTCCCCCTCTCTGCTGTCTGAAAGCCTGGGGCTCTTTTTTTTTTTTTTTTTCCCCTTGCTCTCCAGACTTTAAGTTTTCCTGCCTCACGTACCAGTTTATTGCTGGGTCAGGGGGCAGGGGTTTGCACGCTGGTTTTATAGGGTCCCTCCAGAGCTGGCTTCAAAAAGCTCCCAGTTCATAAATGGGGGGTTTGTATTAAGCACTGTGTTTTGACAGGGAGAGCTGCTCTTAGAAGAGAAATAGTTAATGTTTTGTAAGCTTTAAGGGTGATGTGGTTTGGAGTTGCATCTAACAAAACCATTCTGTTGCAGAAAACAGTGATTTTATTTAAAACCTGTATTTTCATCAGAAATCCTCCCCTGTCCCAATGTGCACCTTGTCAGTTGTGCAACCCCAGGAGGACTTTTCCATGGGGAAGTCCTGCATCTCAGCTGTGCCTGGATCACCAGTGCCAGCAGCACCAAAGCAATGCAGAGAGCTGGTGTTAAGGTAAATAAAACATGAGGCCACTTCAGAGCGGTGTTTCCGATCCCCAGGTGAAGGCAGGCGAGAGGCAGCGGAGCAGGAGGGGAGGTGGTGTGGTGAATTCCCTCTTATCCCTTGGATGTGTACCTCTTCTCCTCCAGAACATGCTGAAATGGTTAAAATGCCTCTTCCTGTTCACCCTCCCCCTCCCAAGAAATCCCAGCCTACCAGGGGAGATCTGCACCCCCTCCAAGCTAGCTTAGCCCCTGGCTTTTTTTGGCAGTGGAGAAAGCCACCAGTTCTTGGGAACAACACTGAATTACACAGTGGCTTACGTCAGATTTACTCCTCCTGTCCTTTGCTCTAGCTGCTCTATTAATTTTGATATGCCTTGAGCAATTATCAAACCTGGGAGACACTATTTTTGGGGGGCAGCGTCCACAAATAACTGCAATAAACCCTGCTGTTGAAAAGGGGGAGGAGAGAACACCAGACATGGGGCTGTCCTTGCCTGGATTTTGAGTGTTTTGATGTGAATTTTCATCAGAAACTGTGTGTGTAGAGTGGTTGGGGATCTCTCGGGGGTCTGGAGGGGGAATCGTCCTTTCTCCACCCATACACCACTTTTGACGTCCAAAGCGTTATTCCCAGGGGCATAGAGGGTGTGAAGGGGCAGCCTTGGAGCAGGTTTGGGATGTGAGGGCTCCATATGGCTGGAAGGGATTAGCCTGGGGGATTAGATGAGTGGAGAGGAGGGGAAAGTTGCTGCAATCCCCCCTCCCCAAATATCCTCATCTCTGACCCCTGGCAGATGTGCAAAGATGATTTCTGGGGACGATTAGCACTGCTTTGGGTTTGTCTGTGCCCCTGGAGTCACAGCTCGGTCTCGGTGCTGCCGGGGTAAAGCCATGCCCGTGGCCTGGGCTGGGATCCTGTGCTGGCAGGTGGTGAGGAAAGCTGGGATTTTCCTCCTGCCACTGCCTCACACCCACATCTTGCACCTTCCCTTGTGCTTGATTTCCAACCTGAGCTGCTTGCTCAAGCTTTCAGCTTGCCTGGAAAGAGTATCAGTAATGCTCAGTGCGTGCTGCGTGGGCAAACCCGCTCCCCAGGGATGGATGAGCTCGGGAAGTCACGTGTGTTGTGAGCTTGTTGGTGGCCAGGCACTTCTTGGGGAGGGTCACCACCGCTGCTGTGGGATGTGGGGGTATGCAGGGGAGTGTTCTGCAGCTCCAGACTGGGCAGTGAAACACTGCAGGGATCAGGATGCACCACAGATCCATTGCTGCACGGCAAAACATTGCAGGGATGCCAGGATGCAAGATGTTTTGTGGCTCCTTTCCTAAGGCAGGATGTCAATGAAAAGGTCTGCGTGGAGGGCAGAATATTTTCACCATTTTTCAGACATCACCCTGGAAATCATGGGAATCGTGCCAAGGCACGATGGCTTCTCTCCATCATCACTCAGTCACAAAACCCATCTTGCTTGGGATTGGGGTTTGCCAGCAGCTTTCCTTGTGGTGCTCCAGTGTTGCTGTCCCAGCAATGGCTCGTTGAGAACTGGATTGGCTCTTGGAGTACAACTGCAGCCTCATGAAGGATGTCTAAACCCTTACTGGCTTCTTGGGATGAATAAAGGGTGCAGAAACATAGAGGGTTAGTCAAGGCAGTGCTCCCAAGAGGGTGGGTCCTATAGGATGGGTGTTACTTGGGTGGTGGCGAGGACAAAAGCCCATATCCATCATTGTTACTGGATACAGCAGTCCTCAGATGTGCTCTGAGTCCGTCCATCCCAGCTAATTCAGGGCTCTGAAAGACTGCCCCAGGTCTGGCTGCTCCCGTGCAAAGTCCACCGCCTTCCTCCCCATCCGCCTCGCCAGGGTTTATAGGATGTGCCGGACTTTGTCCCCATGCAGCCAGTCACAGCCCTTAGTTAAGTTCAGCTGCCACCTCCGCCTCAGTTTAAGGCATTTCCTCTCCTTCAACAGCATTTTTCATGGGAGATGTTGTGCAGAGAAGGTGCTACAAAGCACCATCAAACATCAACAGAGCCACCTTTTTGAAAAAAACTGATTTCTTTTTTGTTAACCTGCTGCTTTGTTACAGAAAGGGATTCTTTCTTTTTTTTTTTTTTTAATTTTTCTGGGTTTTTTTAATATTTCTTTTTTTAAAGGCTGGCTGTGGTAAAACTTCACAGATCAGCAGGCAAATCCATCAGGGGCCACTGCGAGCGGGGCTGGATGCTTGGCCGCCTCCGTAGGTACACAAAACCCGCCTGGGCGCCCGCGAAAGGTTACGGCACCGCTCGGAAAGCGCCGCCGTAACCTTTCACAGGCGTTCAGACAGGCTTTGTGTGATTACACGAAGATGGTGGCCACGAGCATCTTGTCAGGGACAGGCAGATGGTGTTCACCTGCTCCGGACCAACTTCTTTTGCCCTTTGCCTTTGGTGTCGGGGAATAATGCCGGGGCAGCTGCTCGCAGTAAAATAGGCTTAAGCAAATGGGATATTTTGGCATTCAAGTGCGCGACAAGAATGGGAGTATTTGCATTAATTCTCTCCTCTCTGTCCCTGCGGCGGGAGAGGATGGAGAAAACTGGGATGTTTTCCCGTGGGGTAAAGTCAGGGCCTGGTCTTCTCCGGCCGGATTGGGGGTGGGAAGCGCTGGATGCTGTGCTGGGGGTGTCAGTGCTCCATCCCACAGCATCCAGCTGCCCAGACAATGGAAAAGGATGTTTTTCCGGGGAGGTCACGGTGTTTCCCGCCGCACTGCAAAGGCAGTTGCTGGGAAAGGGGGTCTCACCCTCTTCCCTGGATTTGGATGAGGGTTAATTACCAGACATCACTGACTCCCCATGCAAACTTGCAGCTGGTTTTGTGTTATTTTTGATTGCAAAGAGCAAATTATGAGATCAACTGGCTGAAACACAAGGTGGCAAAAATTTGAAAAAAAAAAATTAAAAATGTATTTGTAATCTGCACCTATCTTTAATGGGGAAATCGCTGCCGGGCTCCGGATGCCTTTGGGATGTTTTGCCAATGGGATTGGCAATATCCTCATTAGTTGTCAGTAAATCCTTTGGACAAGTTAAAACTAGTTTTCTTCAAATGCGTGTGGTGCAGTGGCATGGCATTTTTCTGAAGTCACGAGTTGTTATTATTATTTTTCCTTCTTGAATTGGATTACTAATTTAAATCTAGCTTTTCTTACAACCCTTTCCAAAATGCACTTGGCAGTTTCGATCTGGATAAGGCAGAGGAGCGGAGAGCAGCAGGCGCTGGGAAGCAGAAGTCCAGCTGCCAACACCAGCAGCCTCCCCTGCGCCTCATCACCACATTATTGCTAGTTTTCTGAGAGGGTAGGCAGTATTTTCCTTAATCTGGCCTTTTCAAAGGCTGGTAACAGGACTTGATTTTAGCTGTGATGCTTAAGGGAAGGATGGAAGGTGAGCTGGTGCACATGGCACTGAGCACCCAGCCATGCAATCCCACATAGTTACATCCCAGAAACTGCAGCATGGAGCAAGGGGATATCACTGGGAGTAAAGTCCTGGGGAACTTGAAACCATCACAACTTTGTAGCTAACTCCAGGAAATTGCCTCTCCCAGCAGCTTTGCTTGCTGGGAACATTTCCCTTTTGGTTTTAAGTATTGTGATGTTTTTTAAAATCTGAAATTAATCTGTGAGCTTTCCATGAAGTCTTGTGTGGGTACATCAGGAGCACATTTAGGTGGAACCACTGAGTGTCGAATGCAGAAGGGAATGCAGGTTGTTGGTGCAAGGAGCTGCTGGATGTCCCTCTCAGAGCTGAGCTTCCCACACTGATAGATGAGCAGTAGATTAATAGCCCTAAGCAATTGCATTATCTAATGAAAATTTTATATAATTATTTTATATAACTTTTTTGGCAGGTAGACCCTGAAATGGATGGTATTGATTGCTGGAAAAGAGCCTGGCTTGTCTGTTGCTGGAATTATTAGAGGACAATTGATAGTAATTAATACCTGTGTATTTACAGCATTTTCCAGGGTGCTAATTGCATGGGATCCATTTAAGCTGTTTGGCAATGGGGAGGGTTCATACACTGGTTCTCATGCGCTGGTTTTAAGGTGTAGCTGGACGTGGATCTTGTGCCAGGGAAGATGCTGGCAGTAGGACCATCAGCTTCAGCTTCACTCCAAGCCAGGGATAGGCCCACTCCATGGCAAAGCATCCCTAAATACCAGGGCTGGGGTGAATCTGTACACCCAGCCACATGGTGTGAAGCCCTGGAGTGCTCTCCTCTGCAAAGCCCTTCCTGAGTCAGGAGAAGCACTTCCAGCAAGCCCGGCTCCACTTCCCACAAGCTTCCCTTTGTAAACCTCCCTGTACACACGCGTGTGCAAAACGGAGCCTGACTGCATTTAGTGTGTTTTACACCTCCCAAGCTTATCCCCCCCCGCTCTCCACCACCCTTTAATTCGGTCGCTGTGAAATTTTTGCAGCCCTGCCAAGTTATTTCCTTGGGATATATTTAGAGAAAGCCAGCTCAGCAGAGCACGCTGGGTGTTTGTGGAAGGATGTTTGTAAATGTTAGCAGGAACGCTGGCGGGCTGGCGGAGCAGATGTCCGCGAGATGCTACCAAGAGCCTTATTTACAAACTTGTAAATGACTGAAGGGGTTTCCTTCCCAGGGATAAGGGGGACGCCGACTTAAGAGATTAAAATCCTATTGTTTCATGGCCGGAGCTGCTGTCTCAGATTATCCTTTACAAGGGAGGGGAAAAAGAAAACCAACAAAAAAACCCGTATTAGCTTGAAACACCATTCAACTGTTGTGCCTTTTTTTTAATGGTTTGGGGTTTTTTTTAAGCTCAAGGAAAATACGGGGCTGGGGGTTGTTTCTTTCTCCATAAAGGAGAGGGAAAAAGTTGCCAAGCGTGGCTGTCCCTGACCAGGGTGTGTGCTGGAGCTTTGTGTGCCGGGCAGCTCACAGGTGATGGATTTAAAATAAGCACAAAAAGCTTGTGCTGTTGTAGAAGTATAATTAATCTGAACTTGTGTGCACAGCGTGGTGTCCTATGGGAGCACAGCGATGGCTTTTGGGTGGTTTGGTGATACTGCTATGAGCCCATTTAATCTGTTTTGGGTTTTTTTTATATCTTGGGAATACACAAAGCTTCAACCCAGCATTCTTTTACCTTCTCTTACCCTAAAATAAACCAAAGCTGGTTTGTTTTGTCTTCTGGAGCATCCAGCCAAGTGGAGAAAGCAGGATGGACTCTGGCATACCCTAACTGGTGAGCGCAGCATGCCCCAAAAAAATGCTGAGCCCATCTGAGAGGCTCTGCAGCCACCATGGTTTTGAGGTGGGGGCCACAGTGGGTGCCCGCTGCTGGCACGTGGGCTGGCAGTCTCAGTCTCAGAACCTGCAACAGGCTGGTGTTCTATTTATTTTGTGCACGTTGATACAACACAGGCCCTGGCACCGACCCGTGGAGGGGACTGACGGGGGAGAGGATCTGAGGGCTGGGTCCAGAGGAAGCGGTCGGCGTGTCGTCCTCCCTGGCGTTAATCGGGTTACTGTGAGGTGTGGGAGGGTTCTATTATTAAATTTTAAACCTGGCTATATAAGATGAAGGCAGCTTTAACGAGATGAAAAGGCTTAACTGGAGTCCAATTAAATTCCGTATTACCTGTTTACGCAGCCTGCTTAAGTCCTGACCCGCACGCTGGTTTCTTCTTTAGGCTCCAAAGCCTGTGCTCTAGGCAAAAAAATAAAATCAAAGGAGACAGATAGATGCCAGATCACCAGCATGTCCTGAGCATCCCTGCCTGCTCCTACCACAGTCAGCTGCCCTCAAGTCTTGTGCTGCTCCCACAGTGGCTGCAAGGTGTGGGATGCAACCAAAATCCTCTGGTCCAGTCTTCTGGAGGGGAGAGAGGGCAAAAACAGCTGGAGCTCAAGAAGGAAATACCCAGTCATCCTTGGTTTGATTTTAGGTCTGTGCCATGCAGATGCTTTTGCTCTCCCCATCTCACTGCTGGGTTGATGGGGGCTGTGCCTGACCAAGCAGCCAGTGCTGGTGGTGCTTCCCATGAATGGAGCATCCTCTCTGCTCCCTTGCACCACTCTTGTCATGTTATTTTTATTAAAAATAAGTTTTTGGTGAAAGCCAGCGTAGGATGTTGGGGCAAGCTGCTTGCCTGGAGTGTGTGGTGGGGACTCCAGCTTCCATTTAATGGCAGACTTACTACCACCAGTTGGAACCTGTTTTTCATAGATGGTTAATAGGAACCAGTTCTGGTGTTGGTGAAGCATGGCAGGTTTGGGTGGGTGGTGAGCTGAGGCTTGGCTGGTGCCCTGTCACCATTATGACACTGAGAGCCTTGCAGAAAGGGCTGCAGTGCCTTAGCCCACCTTCAGGCTGCCCTTCAAGGTCCACAAACAGGGATAAGGAGGAAGAATCCCTCGCAGCAGCCCCGTGTGTGGACAACACATCCAGAAAGCTCCTTGGCTTCCCAAGCCCTCTCTCATAGGGTGCTGCCTTTTTTTAGCCAGGTACCTGGGAGGTGGGAGCAAACACATTCTGGCAGTGACGGTAATTTCAACCCACCTGCTCTGGTTTCTAAATTCAGCCCCCAGAACCCTGGCAGGGCCTCGGCGGTGCCTCACGGCTGCTCTGGGGCCGAGCGTGCGGCAGGGCGGGGGGCAGGAAACGGCTCGCCGCACCCTGCTCGCAGCAAACCCTCACACCCAGCAAAGACCTAAACCCTGCAGTAAAAAAAGTAAATAAATAAAAGCACTGGACCGCAGCTCCTCCCAGGGAGGACAGCAGAGGTGAGTTGTGTTCCCAGCCCAGCCAGCCCGGGAAAGCAAATTTGGGTGACACCAAAGTGCTGATGGGGATGTGCCAGAGGCTGGGGAGAGGTGTGGGGCAGCCACACCAGTGCTTCTTCCCTGCTGCTCTTCAGCACAGTTAATTCAGCAGAATAACCTGGTTTCTCCTGAAGGATTGGGTAAAGAAGACAAGATGGTTTTAATAGCCCTTTTGCATCCTGCGTGGATTGTAGCTGAAGACCCTAACCAGCTTTGTAGCACAGCACATCTTTTCCTTTTTTCGCTTTTTTCCCCTCCATAACCTGATGCCAGTGGTCCTGTGCAAGTGGGCTCCTATCGATAATTCAAGTGCCCAGCTCCTGGCTGTGCTGTTTTGTCCGATTTCCATTGCCTCCTGACCTCCATCCTTCTTTATTTGCAAAGCTATACTCGCAGGCAGCGGTAATAAATCAATTAATGACTCTGATGAATCGTTTAATGGCTGACAAAATAACACTACAGTCAACAGCTTGGATCTCTACAGCAGTACCAGAAGATGCTGGTTGACTCAGGGTAGGGAGACGAAACAGAGACTGTTAGCTCAATTAGTGCAATTAGTGTGCGATTTAAAGGCTTAGACGGCATCTGCTGGCGTACCAGGCCGGTGTGTTAACTGAGAGCTTCGGTTTGGAAGCGAAACACAGTGATCCAGATTGTCATCATTCCACTGGCTTCCACCAAAAAAAGAGAAAAAATACCAACGTATGTGGCAGGGAATTAAAAATACATATGTGTGTTTGTGTATATAGCTATACATGTGCGCCCCAGGAACACATATATATTGATTTCCAACGTGGGGAAAATTTGCCATCTTACAAAAGGCAAATGAGCTGGCATGCCAGCATTGCCAGAGCTGTCCTGGCTCATTTCTGGCAGTGGTTTCCATGTGTTTCAGTGGAAGGAAATTCGGGGTGTCACACGCCAATGGGGACCTTCATGTGGCTGATGTGCTTCTGGTTCAGCTCCAGCTTGGATGTGGTGGCACAGCAGTTCCATGCCCATTTTCTGCCAGCTTCCATGGCAACTGTACATTGTCTGTACCTTCACCAGGGAGATTCGATGGGTTTTAGATGTTCACCTAAGGAAAGAGCTTTGGAAAGCAAACTGCAACCAAGAGTCCCTAAAAAGAGTTTCTGGGACAAAATGTTGAAAATAAACCATGTGGGAGGAGCTGTGTGGCCAAAAAAGTCCTGGAAATGGGTGCTGGAAAGCCCTTGGCTTTGTGCGCTGACCCTTAGGGTTTGGGTGCTCACCCTTAAGGTTTGGAAAAGTTGTTCCTGCTGTCTTTTTTTTTGCCTTTTTTCTTTCATTTCTGGCATGCCCAAGTGTTTTACAGAGCTGCTCCAGCCACAGCTGCGCTCCCATCGCTTCACCAGGGCTAAAGGTGCCTCAGTGTTTACCTTAGCAGCGGTGATGGGGAGGGGAATAAAAAAAGAAATAAAATGTCACTTCGCAGCCTTGTAAATCATTCATCAAGGGCTGACCAATTTGGCTCTCATCCTACAATATGCTCAGGGTACTTGTGGGTTTTTAATTACCAAGTTCTGCCAAGCGCCACATGTGCGAGGAACTTTAAATCCCCGTTTACGCTGCAAAGGCATAGGTGAGGTTTCAGGGTGTTTAACACGGAAAAATACTCTGTGGTTTTGTGGAAAAATGGGCATTTGCTTCAAGATTTTCTTTGGCTCCTCTGCCCTTCTCCGTCTGCTCCCTGTTGCAGAGGGGAGGAGAAGAGCAGCGTCCTTTCCCCCCAGATCCCCAAATCCATGTTCCTCCTCACTTCCCACCACTTTGGGATCCATTTCGCTTTGGGAGATTCCCCAAGCAAAGGATTATAGTGTGCTGGAAATCTCTTGAAACCATAAAATATCACCTTGGCAGCTTTATTGCAGCGCTTGCCGCCTTGGGAGAGAAGCGTTTTGCGTGATAGAGGGTTTAATAAAGGAAATTCCAAATGGGCTCGCTGCAGTTTGGGGCTCAGTCTTATATATTTTTGCATTAAGAACCGTCATCTGCTTTGCAGAGAAACTGCAATATGTTCATGGCCTTGGATTAAGATTTGGTTTTACTTTTATAGCTGACCCACTTGGGGGGATGGAGGGAGGGGGAGAAGTGGGTTCACTCCCTCTCCCATCTATTTTTGCTGCTGTCTGATGTATAAAAAGAGCCTGGAATGGGCAGGCTTATTTTTCCTGCCAGGACTTTTTTTTTTATTAACTGTAAAAACACTCAGATCTGGCCTTTGCTGCTGATGGGGGGAAGGCTGTTCAGGATGCCTTGTTCAGGGGCAGGGGAGGGAGCGTGGCGTGGGATGTGCCTGGGGGTGCAGGACCCTGTAGCCTCAGGGGGAATTGGTTATTTCATGAAGGGAGGCTCTTACTGGGGAATCAGCCTCCACTGTTGTCTGTGACACTTGCAGCTCTGACATGCTGGTGTGGGAAAACCAACCCCTCATCCAGCATGGTCCTGGCCTTCATCCCACATCCTGCTGGAGAGCATGGTGAGGGGCACAAGGGCTGCCCTGGGAATGCACAAGGCAATGATTAGTCTGTGCTCCCCTGCCTCTGCAAGGCTTTCTGGTCAGGAATAGCAGGATTGCCGACCAAACATGGGGATCCTATCTTGGCAATCCGTAGTCCTTAGTAATAATCCTTAATTTTCCAGGCTGCCCTGACAGCCTGGCTTCCCCCTCTGCTCACATCTTGTGGTCGTTGCTGCATCGGATGTGGTCGGGAGCGGGGGCTGGCTCGGCTGCTGTTGGGACGTGGGGTTTGTTGGGTGAAACCAAGCCTGAGCAGGCTCACATGTGCCCCATCTGTTCATGGGATTTCCTCAGTGGAAAATTTTTCCACTATGGTTTTAGGTGGGTACGTCCATCATAAAAATTGGTGGAGGGAGTGGTTCAGTGATCCAAATCCAATTAACACCACTGAGGTGCCTTTATAACCGCCCTGTAACTGGAATGGGGGTCACTTGGTGTTGGGCAAACTGGGGTAACTGGGGTGCCCTTGGATGGCACAGGTACTGTTCCTAACCTCACAGGGATGTGTCACCAGCAGTGGCTTTTAGAGGAAGATCTTTTTCTTATATTTTCCTTCAGAGTAGGAGCTTCCCATCATGCTGGTGCTTTCCCAAAAGTGAATAAATGCAAATAGGGATGCTGAGAGGAGTGAGGGGGGTGTTCAAGTACCCCATGTCTGTCCCCATCCCTCTTTTTGGGCCTGGAGCTGTGCTGGTGGCTCATTCTAGGGAGGCACAAGGGGGAGTGTGACTCCACAGGTTGAATGCAATGAATTTGGAAATTAATAATAAAGCCTTGGCATGCTGGTGAGGTCAGGGAAGCATAATTTTCAAAGAACAGGGCTAAACCAGCAAGCATGGTGGGGAGGTGGGAGGAGAAGCATTTTAAAGCTTTCAAACATCTTCTGCCTAAAATTATGCGTTGGATGTGGCTCCTTGGTGGATTAGCAGGACTCAGCGTCTGGGTAAATGAATAAACAAACCTCAGAATCATCTCCAGGTTCTGTGTGGCCATCTCCTCCGTGGGTGAGTCACAGAGGCCGGTGTCCCTCCAGCTGCGAGCATCCTCTGCCAGTTCCTGCGTGGGGGAAGATGCTCAGAGCTCCAGGGATACGAGGCAGATTGACTCAGTGGGATGTGGCAGGAGAGGTGGCATTTTTAACACCACGCTTTTGTCATAACTCTGACCATGTTTGCCCTGGTTTTGTTCCCCGCAGAGCGCAGCTGCTGCCCCGAGTCCCGTGCTTGGAAACCTTCCCCCGAATGACGGGATGCCCGGGGGCCCCATCCCGCCCGGGTTCTTCCAGGTAGGCTGCGGCTCCTCCCGGGGCTCCCTCCACACCACGCACGTGTTTGCTTTCGCTCTGGGTGTCAGCGCTGTCGTGCCTGTGTTTTGTTGTTTTTTTTTCCCCAAGAGGATGCTAGGGTAGCAGCATGCCTGCACAGCTGACCTGTCTAGGAATAACTTGTGTTCTGCTGTCCTTCCATGTTTGCTTTCTATCTTTTGTGGCCTTAAAGCAAATTCCTTTCTGGCTCGAAGAGGTTACTGTGTATTTACAACCAATGTTTTTTTTTCCAAAGCTGCTTGGTTTGTGTTTGGGTTGGGATTGTATTTGTTCTCCAGTCCTAACAGACGTGTGTAATTGAAAACATTCTGGATTTTGATTCCTGAAACTTTTTCCCCCTCCTCTGGTTAACCACTTGATTTTTTCCAAATGCAATCACTGAATGCATTAACAAACCCTGGCTGCGGCTGCAGGCGGGAGTGGGCTCCAGCCAAATCCCTGAATGCCGTGGAGGCACCTTGTAAGCAAATACTCAGCAAAGTCCCCAAAGTCCCCTCGCTCCTTCCTTATCCCACAACAAGCTCTGACAGAGGAGGGGGTAACGTGTTTGGAGTGATGCTGACAGACAGGATATCAACAAGCACAAAGAAAAGGAGTTTTCAAACCTTGAACCTTGAGGGTTTTTCCTCGGGAATCTCTTTGCCCGGAGTGAGCTGCACTGGTTTGCAGCAACATAAGCTTTCAGTGCTTTAAAATCCTCCTGCTTGAGGATGAAACACTTGTTCGTGTAAAAAATGGGATAAGAGTTGAAAGGAATATTTGTTTTGGCAAGCTGGGCTTTTTTTAATCTGGGCTTGTGATTTGTATATGGGAGAACTTCTCGGGCAGTAGACAGGCGAGCTCGATAAGGAGCTTGTGATTTATTGTGGCGATATCTGAGCCCGATATCGGCGATTGCGTTTGTATGGGAAGGGGGAAGGAGGGTCCTGTCTTTTTTTTTGAGAAAGAAATCCCATTTCCTGAACATGCTTCTGACAAAGTAAGAATATCCGATATCGGTCGGGAACCCTAAAACAGGCGAACCTTGTAGCAGCGCTCGGCGGCAGGGGGTGAAGCCAACGGCAGAGATGCAATCTCGCAGGTCATAGCTGCTGCCAGCAGTCCGAGTGCCAAGCTGCTCCTTCCAACAAATGTGTCTCCAAAACGTCCTGATCTCGGCCCGCGGTGAAGCTGACTGTCCTTTGGGGCTTCTGCTTCACGCCGAGCTGCGAGGGCTGCAAAACTGGCATGAATTTAGAGCAAGGCATCGAGGGTATGAGTTGGCTTTCCCAGAGTGGGAAAGGTGAGGAAGAGGAGTCACATCTCTCCAGACTTTTACTGTTCATGCTGCTGTCTCGACTCTTCCCGTTGACAGCCTCCAAGCTGTCCCCACTTCTTTCCTTTCTGCCCTCCTGTAGCACTTTTGCACTGAGGGTCTGATTCAGGAGCAAACAACCCATCTTAGCTCCCTGCCACCCATGCAGCTGGCCCATCAGCCACTTGGGTAGGGGGTGGCTCAGAAGCAGGAGTGGATCCTGAAACCCCAGACAATGTAATAACACCAGGACAGGTTATGCTGCCCATGCCCAGCACTGCCAGAGGGAAGAGAGGATGGGTGCTGGTGCATATGGCTCACATGTGACATCTCAAGAGCCTGCCTTTCCTGAAAGCCCTCCAACATCTGGTTTCTCCTCCCAGCCCTCAGGATGGAAAGCAGAAGAAAAATCCCACCTTTTAACACAGTCTGAACATCGCCTCCATGAAAGCCTGTCTGATTTATTGCAGGTGCTGGAGCTCATTCCAGCTTCAGGAGATGCTGGAGAGCAGCTCTTGCAGAGATGGGCTGGAGGCTCAGTGTCGAGCCAGTCACAGCTCGGGGGTAATTTCCTATGTGTAGGAGATTAAAGTGCCTAAATTCAGAGGGCAAAAACAAAAAGGTCACAGAAGATAGAAAGGACTTCTCCCCAACCCTTGGTATGCCAGCCCTGGGAGTGAGTGAGGTGGTGCCACCTCAGCCAGTGCCATCCTCATGCCAGGAAAGCGCTGGAGAGGGCTTAGGGGTTTTCAGCATCTCCCTCTTCTGCACCAGGGACCTGCAAGGGATACCCCCAAGGGTAGCAAGCATGGGCAGATAGTTTTTGAGAGGATTTAGAGAGCCTGATCACATCCAGGCATGGTGAGGAGTCACACAGGGAGCTGAGGAATGAGTCACCAGCAAGGCTCAGGTAGCAGAAACTTCACAATGCCACCCTGGGGGTGCATGAACCCCCCCAGCCCTGCATGTGAGGATGTCCACTGCAGGCATAGAGAAAGAATTATATGGACCATTCCTGGGACTCTATAGCTCAAACACATGTGAGTGAGCTTGGAGGAGAAGGAGTGCTCCAGGAAAGGGAGAAGCAAGGAGGACTCCAGGCTGCAGCGCCCATCCACAGCCACTGCCTTGCAGTGAGATTCCCTTCCCAGTGCCAGGGCTCAGCAGTGCCCTTCAGGTCAGGGGCCAAGGGAAGTGCAGCCTGCAGAATCTTCCCAAAATGATGGGAGAGGAGGCCCACGGCACTCTTGGGTTGCTGGGGCATTTCATGGTGCCAGCCAGTGGCACAGCATCAGCCGCACTCCGGACAAAAGGTTGCCTGGGTTGATGGCCAGCATGGGTAGATGCTTTTATTTAAATCTCTCTCTTTGTCCCATTGAGATGAGCAAACAAACCCTCTGCTCATCCTCCTAAAGGTCATCAGAGGCGTTCCTGCTTTTGTTTTGAAAGCTGGATTGATGCCGGGGTGCAGATCCCTCGCAAGAGGGATGGGGGGATGCCAGGGAAATACAGGAAGGAAAACAAAAAATTGAAAGCAATTAATACCACACCTTTACACCACTAAACAAACGGGGGGCCGAGTCAGCAGCCCCCCCAGCCATGCCTGCTGTCCCCAGCGCAGAGTCCCCGCGCTGATGAAATGGAAAGTTGACCATAAATCAATGTCGGCGCTGCGTTAGCTATGCATCAGCGGCTCGGCGCCGAGATGCACCAAAACAAAGCGCCGGCTGCTCCGTGTTCCCACACTGCCCCCTAATGCAGACAGACCTCGAGAGCTGGGGAGGATGGGGGCTCCAGAGCCCGGGGGGCTCCCCCCCACATCCCCTGCCCTCCCCACCTCTCCTCCCCACGTCCTGGAGACTTCCCCCTTTGGGGTGAGGTTGCCTGTGGGGTGAGGATGGTGAAGGCAGGGACAATAGGAAGGGGTCCATGTTGTCCTGCTCCCTCCTTGGATGCCACCATTTTCCCCCTGTTGTCCTGGTATCTCAGTGGGATTTCCCACTGCTCGGGAGTGCCACCAGCTCCAGCCAGCCAGCTCCAGTGAGGCAGCACGAGAGCCACAAAACCAGGCTGCTCTTCCCAAAATCCTGGGGTAGAACTTGGTACCAGCCTGCACCAGGCAGGGTTTGAAAGAAGGTAGCCTACAAGCTAGAGGAAAGGAAAAGCAAGCATCAGAGAAAGTTTTTTTCTGGAAGTTTAGTAGGATGCCCGAGGCTTTTGTACCGAGCGTCTGGAGCATATGGTGGGATTTGCAGTCAACTTTCTCTCGGGTGCTCCAGCCAGATGGAGGTGACTGTTCTTGGCTCTGGCTGACACGGGTTTGTTTCCTGAAGAGCTTGTGTTAAACATATTCCTTAAAACCAGGCTTCTGCAGTTGGGAGCCCCAGCTGCAGGCGAGGCAGAGCTCCTGCCCACGTCTGCCTTTCGCTGTCTGCGGGGGAAGCTTGGCCCGCCTTGCCTTGCTGCCTTGCCTTGCTTTGCCTAACCTCGCCTTGCTTTGCCTTGCCTTGCTTTGCCTTGCCTTGCCTTGTCTAACCTCTCCTGGCCTCACTTTGCCCCGTCTCGGGAAGGTCCTCACCCAGCACCACATGCTGGAAGTCAACTGGGGTCTTTCTCTTTGAAGGCAACTGGAACATCTCTCCTAAAGGCTCCTTCAGGGATAGCTCTTTTTTTTCCCTTGTCAACTTGCAAAACATCTCTCTCCTTCAGTAGAAATAAACCTCCTCTCCAATAAACCCAGGCATGGCTTTAATTAATATCCATCTAATTTATTTTAGTATTTTCTAACGTCAAAACTGGCAGGCAGGGGCAGGTATTTTAAACACAAGGTGCCTCCCTATTGCTAACTCGAAACCATCAGTGTCTCGTGGCAGTGATGCTTTGCCTTCTCGTACCATCCTGCCTTGTTCTGCCACCCCCAGAGGTGCTTGAAAATGTTTTTAAATAGCAAAACTCCCCCATTAGCTGAAAGTATGTAGCCCATAAAACATGATCCATTTGTGGTGAATTACGCTGGAAACATAAATTGACACACACAGAGCTATGATCGCTCGTGCCATTTTCCATCTTTAATATTTTACAAGAAGTTTGAGGAGTTGAGCTCATGAAAGACAGAGTGGAAATAACCTGATCTCCTGGAAACTCCCTGTAGGAAGCAGCTGTGGCAGCAAACTTCGGCTGTCCGGTGGGCTGGGTTAGGCTTTTAAAGTCCCTGGAGTGTAGAGGGGAGAAAGAAATGAAGCAGAGTGGAGGTTGGGGCGCTGACAGCTGTTGGAAACAGTTTCCTCTAACACCATTTTAGCTGTTTGGGTTCTTTTTTGGGGGTTTTTGAGGCAGCTACAGGAAGATGAAGACTAATCCCACACAAAGAGTGTCCAGTTTGGGGGGAAAAAGGAAAAAATCAAGAGATGATGGGGTTTCTGTGGCTGGGGAGCGTGCTGGTCTGGAGATGAGAGTGAAGCAACTGCAGAGCAGGTCCTGCTCACCCAGCATGGCGTGTCAGAAGGAGCTGTGCCGCAGGGACGCGACTCCAGTGCTGGATGGAGGGATGTGGAGGAAGCAGGACAGCATGTGTTCAGCCTTCTCCTTTAACAGGAGTAGTTAATAACTGCTAAACACAGGGTTTTTTAAGAAAAAAGGGATGTTCTGTTGGTTGGAGCCCACATGTTGTCTCTGCAAAACACTTGTCTCAACTGCCGCGATCCATCGGGATCATGTGCCGCTCCCTCTGCAGCAGGGCAATCCCGTGCAAAAAGCCAACCACTCCAGCAGGCGTTCCCAGCCCAACACGGGTCCCAGCCCTGAAACATCTGCAAGTATTTATGGAGATAACAGCATCCAGAGGGATTGCATTTCTCACAGAGCAGGGCAGCCGTGCCGAGGGGGCCGCGGCAGTCGCGGCTTGGAGCGAACATTTCGGATGCTGCTGCACAGAAAAAGCAAGAGAAGAAGGAAAAATAAAAAAGCTGCTTTCAGCTCATCCCTGCCTGCCAAAACGTTTGCACAAGCTGGGCATCACCTTATCCAGAAGTGTCCTCTGGGAGCGGTACCACATGGGATAATGCAAGGGCAGGGATGCTGCGGCGCCGAGCCTGGAGCATCCCGGGAGCAGCCGTGGTGTCGGGGCAGGAGCTCGCTTCAGAGGATGCACTCAGCAGCACAAACAACGGATGCTCTCTGGGTCCAGCTGCCACAGGGGATTTTTCTCTGGTGGAAATGCTGCTGTGCTGTGCTGTGATGCTTTTTCTCCAGTAGTCAAACAGTGTTTGCTCTCCAGCTCGAAATGCAGACCCCCAGGCATCACCTTCAGGCCCAGCCAGGGTGCCTTCAGGTGGCCATGTCCCCTGTGTGTTTGGTACCTGTTCACCCCACACCCTCACCTGCTGTGGGATACAAGGGGAAGGACATCAGTACCTGGGCAGCAGTGACCCCCTCCTGCAGCACAAGGCAGGCATTGTGGAGGATACTGGCTCTTGCATTGATGGGGCTTGAGGTTTGGCCTCTGCCAGCCCTGGTTTTTACCTTCCACTTGGTTTCATCACTCATTCACCTCTTCTGATCTTCCCTACCCCAAATCCTGCAGCTGAGATATGTAGGAAGGGCTTTGGGAGTGGCCAGACCTTACTGGGGGATGGTGGGAGGTGTCTGCTGCCCCTGCTGCACTTTGCATTCACAGACAGAGTTAGCAACTCAGAAGCAAAAATAAATCAACTTCCATGCCTGGAGAGGACTTCTGCTAAAGGAGGTTGATGCTGCAGTTGGACCTCAGAGGTTTGTCTTCTCCTCTCTGGTGGGACATGGATGGAGAAGGCAGTGGGCAGGGTTGTCTTGAGGTGCTGTGGCCTCATCCAGATGAGGTTGGCCAGGAACTAAGGGCAGGGGCTGGTTCCTTGTGGCACCTGGAAAATAAATGGTGGTGTAAGTGGTGAGATTTCAGCGGCTGGAGCAGAGATGCTGGCAGGAGTCTGTTGGTTTAAATCTGCTTGGCTCCATCTCGCCACTGAACCATTCAAATAAAAAAAAAAAATAAAAAAAAAAAAGAAGAAGAAGAAAAAACCCACCCTCTTACTTTATTTACATTGCACTCAAGTTTCCGCTGTACAAAAGATTTGCAGGTGCAAATATGTCCTGCCTTCATTAACTTCCCCTCCCTTTTTAATTTATGTGATTTCAATTTTCCTTCCCTGTACTGTTAATTAGGGGACCCTCTAATCAGTACCATTATCACAGTGGTATTCATGTTTAGGAAAGCTGCTAAACAAATGCTTGCAAAATTGCTAAATGGCTAATTAATGTCTGTTAATTAAGAAAATTGCTCATGGTAACAAACCATGCCATTGCTGGCAGCAGCTAGAAGGCGAACACTTGTTGAAATTAGTAACGAGGCAGGTAGAGAACATCTGCTCCGGCGCTGGTCCTGGAGCCTGCCGTCGCTTCCCATCACCTACTGACAGAGCTCCTGTGCTTTCTCTACCAATTACACCTCCTTTGGCTCAAAAAATACTTTTGTTTTTTTTTTTTCTTTTTTTTCCCTTTTCCTCACGTTAACACGCACCGGTATATTTCTTGCACCGAGCTCGCAGTTTTTCCAAGCAAATTTTCATTTTATGCTTTTAAGGGAAATTTAAAAAAAAAAAAAAAATTAAAGTGGGCGTTCAAGCCCAAAATGTCAGCGACTGCTGCATTGCAGTCTTAAACCTGCACCAACTAATCTCTCCTTTTTTCCCCTAGACATCCTTTCTTTGCTCACAAGCCATTTTGCTCGCATCCTTAGGGAATCCACCTCGAGGAAGGATGTTGCATCCCTTCAGCGTGGCGGTGCAGCCCCGGTTGTGCTGGCCAAACGCTGCCCAGGTGTGAGCTGGGACGTGCTCCTCGTCCTCTGCACTCGCTCCAGCACCTCCAGTAACCACAGTCAAAACACAAACCCGGAGGTGTTTCCAACCTTTGGGATGAGAGAGGAAAAAAATTATTTTTATTTTTTAAAATTTTTTTTAGATTTTTTTTTTTTTTTTTAATTTTTTTGTTTGGGGGTAGTTTTTCTGTTTCCCCCCAACCTCTCTGGTCCTCTCCTGCATTTTTTTTTTCCCTCATTGCACGCCCCTGAAAAGTGTTTCCCTGTGTGTTTATCATTGCAGACTTGGTTGAACCACTGGACCGTTTACTCTCAATGTGGCCACTGTATTTTGACAGATGTTCTGATTTTGAATATATATTTTTTTCGCATATATCATTACTCATTGTTCAGCTGCAAATGAATAGAAACTCAATTTTAAAAAAAAAAAAGGAAAAAAAATTGATTTAAAACCGGGAGAACTGACTCCCTGACTGAACAGGTCCACCCGTGAATCCTTTTTTTAGCTCTTTCTGCGCTTTCATGTGCTAATCTATAACCTCCTTCTACTGTCTGACCTCACAGGGACCGCCTGGGTCACAGCCCTCGCCACACGCACAGCCTCCACCCCACAATCCTAACAGCATGATGGGACCCCACAGTCAGGTAAAGACACTAGTGATGGGTAGGGCTGTGAACCGGGACGTGCGCTCGATTTACTCCTTTTTTCCCCCTCTGTAAGCATGCTGGGCAGGGGGTACCCGCTCCCCGGGGAGCATCCCCCCGGGCACCCCAGCTCCGAAGCAAAATGTTGGTTTTTTCCTTTTTTTTTTTCCTTTTTTTTTTTTTCTTTCTCTCTTTTTTTCTTTTTTTTTTTTGGTGTTTTTTGGATATGCAGTTGTCAATGGACTGAGAAGTCAATTGTGGGTATCAGACTGTTTTACCTTCCCAAGGTAGCCTGAGAAATTTAACTTGATGTGGATTTTTAAGCTTCTGTTAGTAGCAGCAGTTGTAAAAAGAAGTAACATTAAGCCTTTCTTCTTTTTTTTTTTTTTTTTCAGTACCTAGCACTGGGGTTTTTTGTGTGTGCGTGTCTGTATGTGCTTATTTGCCACTTTTTTTGAATATATCTCTATATATTTAAACTTGAACATTGTCTAACACTCAGGGTTTCCCATGCACTAATTTTAACAGCCTCACCTAGTATTGCCGATGTCAAACACGCTCTCAAACAATAAACCTACAGAGAAAATGTCTAAAAAACGGACTCCAGACACCTTTCTCTTTTTTTTTTTCCCCTTTTGAAACGTCACTTTTTTAAAAAGGATGTCTCCAGAAAAAAACCAAACAAAAAACACAAAAATACCAAAAGCAGCATGTACAGGCTAACCAGCGTGTGTGGGGAGTGTGCAGCCTCCCCAGGGCTCAGCCCTGACCCCCTTTTGTGTCCCCGCAGCCGTTCATGTCGCCGCGCTACGCCGGAGGTCCCCGGCCCCCCATCAGGATGGGCAACCAGGTACTGCACTCCCGGGATCCTGCATTTCCTAGGGATAGCTGTTACTTGGGAAGGGGGAGGAGGGCCAGGTGTCCTGCAGACGCTCCTTGGGTTTGGGTGGCAAGCATCACCTCCTTGGTCACCCTTTTTTTTCCCTAGTGCTGGATCATCAGGTGTCACTTAACGATGATGGTTTAATTTTATTGTGAGGTTTGGGCCTATCCAGGGTGGAAACAGCGGGGGGAATGTGCTGCTTTCCAGCCGTGGTGTTCCCAGCTGGGCTGTGCCATGCTGCGTGCTCGCTGCCCGCCTGGATTTTCCCTGCAATCGCAGAAAATTAAAGTGATGGAGATAATCCTGCTGCTGGCTTGACCCAGTGTTTAGATCAGCGGCGGGGTCAAGCGGGGCAGGTCACTGCTGAATTTTTTGGGTTGGCTTTATCCTCTTATCCCAGCTTATACAAGGGCAGTTTGTTTCTGGCCTTGTGGACGGAGGCTTCCACCCCACGCCCCGCCTGGGCGCATGCGTGGCCTTTGGTTAAGGAATTCATCTCCTTGCCAATGATGCCATGCAGATCCATAGGGTAATGACCAAATTTGTCACTAAAGGGAAATTAAAGGAAACCTGTAATTCCTTTGAGCAGCAAAGGTGTCTGTTCAAAAATTATCTTGGGAGCTTGTATTTTTTGGCTATCAGCGTGATTCCTCTGTAGGTCTAATTAGCAGAAAGAGCAGGATAGTCAGGAAGTAGGATGTACCAGCTTGCTCTGGGTTTGTGCTTGCTGGATTTGAGTCTTTGGAACTTGCTAACTGATGCTGAGATGTAGCTGAGAGAAACCCAGAAGGGGCTAATGGAGGACCTCCATGGCTGGAAGAGCCTTCTGCCCAGGGCACTGATGGATGATCTAACGAGGTATTCATTCACTGCACCTCCTCATGGGTCAGTTTTAACAGGATCCCATCCTACAGTGGTTCTTGGCTCATCCCAGGCTCTGCTGCAGGTGAGCACAGTGAGCTGGACAGGCAGGAGAGGCAGGGGGGACTGGTTTGAGGAGTCTGTTCCCACAGCGGGATCAGGCATCCAGGAGTGGGTAAAGTTAATTAGAAGGATTTCATTTTTTTCCCCCAAACACCACATGAAAAACACATGTTTGTACCTAAGCAGAGCTCAGCGAGATTATGGTCATGTCCTGAGGGACAAGAGGAATAAATAGGCAGGCATGAAGGTCAGGCAGCAGAAGTGTAAATATCCACCTCTGCAACCCTCCTGGTTTATCTTCCTCCTGCTGCCAGCTTCCAGCCTGCAAAAAACTTGGGATTGGGCTGATTCTGCCTGGGCACAGCAGTGTGCACCCAGGGCCTGTGCTGTGCTCCAGCACGGGGATCCTCGGTGTTGGCATCCAGCGTAGCAAAGCTGTTTACAGTTTGCTTCCCTCAGGCAGACAATATCTGCATTTNGCCGTGTAACACCCCTGCTTTCCTCCCAACAGGGCACCCTAACATGGGCGGCCCCATGCAGAGGATGAATCCTCCGCGAGGGATGGGCCCCATGGGTCCCGGTCCGCAGGTAAGCCCGGTGCCAAAGCATATCCTACAAACCATGGGAACAACCTCCTGGGGCTGGGAGTTCCCCCCCACGCCCCGTCCCCCCATTAGTGTTAATGTGTTTTACATTAGTCTTGCATCTGGAAATCCCTCCTTTTAACAGGAGTGAGGTCTTCAGAGCTCATTAAGGGTATTAGAGCCTCCCTCCTGCCCTTCTGTCAGAGGGGATGGCACTTAGCTCCTCGCTGGAGCAGCCTTTGAGTGCATTACACTGCCTGCCTGGGAAACAGTTACAACCCTAACTGCAGGAAAGGGGAGGGAGGCTTGCATTTGAAATTAATAAATAAAAAGAAATGGCAAAGATCCCTTTAGCAAAAGGAATAAGGCTTTCCCCTGCGAGGTTCCCCTCCACCTGCCCTTCCTGCTGCCTGCTTGAGCTCTCTATTTCAGGAAAGGGGAGTAAACTCGAAATTAAGCAGATCTGGGTTAATATATGCTGTCGTTTCGTTGATTCACTTTATGGAGTGGCTTGTTGTTGACTCACTCCTGTTTGTTCCTTCTACGAGACTTCAAAACCAGATTACCATATTTTGGTTGGAGGTTTATCCTCTCTGCATCGTCGCCTACGTGGAGTTTGTAGCGCGAGGATCAGAGTCTGTCAGGAGATGAGCGGGTGCGCTGGAGTTTTGTTTTGTTTTTCCCCCCGGAGACTGTTGAGATAAGTGAATGTTGTGTAAAGAGGGAGTTGTGTCATGTCTTTAGCACCAGCCTGAGGATGATGCTCGGGGGTGCTCAGCCACGTCCACGGGCACCCAGATCCATCCTAGGGCGGGGGACAAAAAACCTGCACGAGAATCCTTTCACAGGCAAGCCCTCCCATAGCACTGCTGCTGTGCTTGAAATCCTCCTTTCCTGGAGGATTACACCCAAAAAGAAAAAAAAACAAAGGCATTTGCAAGCGTGGCCTGCGCCAAGGCGAGCGGCGGCGGCTTGCCCGGGGGAGGCTGCTTCCCACTTCCAGAGCTCGCCGCGAAACTTGGAAGCGGCGAGCGCGCGCTGAGCGCCGCGTGGGATGGCGGCGGCTCTGGGAGCCGGCAGGAGTTGTGAAATGTTCAGAGCTTTATTTTTGACTCCACCGTTCCCTGTGTATGCACATTAGGGAGAGGTTTTTTAAGAGGCAGCCTTTCCCTGGAGGAGCGCTGGGCTTCCCAATCTGGCACCCGCAGGCGCTGCCTCCCTGCAGCCATCCAGGAATCGGCGCCTGCGCAGGCAGTCGCCAAAAATACCGACCCAGACCCAGCAGCCCCTCACACCTTGTGTGCCCTGGGCTTGTTTTCCTTTAAGCTTTGCATTGGGACCTTCCTAAATACTTCTCAAACGATTGCAGAGGGCTTCAGAACATCCAGCCAGGATATCCTGGAGTCCTGACAGCAGCTCCTTATTACACAGCAGTGATGAATCATCCCTTTCAGCTGATTGCCGCTGCCTTTTTCCCCTTTAAGAGTCCCATTTGTAGCTCTGCAGCAGCCAGGACAGGGTTTGCCAGCACCAGTATGAAGAGGGTTTGTAGCTCTCTGGGTTTTGGTGGTGCCTTGCCCAGGTCGCTCAGCACAGCTGTGTTCCCTCCTCACCCTCCCTGAGCATCTTTCAGCTGGCTTCGTTTTCCAGCCTTTCATCTCCAATTAAAAACGCTGAGCCCTTTTTTTTTTTTTT
>VYZP01028053.1:11391-31438 GCA_013400635.1 Hypocryptadius cinnamomeus | reverse complement strand
GTGTAGGATTTCCCTTTTCCCCCATGGCATCTTGTTGAGGTCTGAGGGATTGTCTGTGCTGAGACACCCAATGCTGCCCTGGCTTCTCCTCTTTATGGGTTCTTTTCCCCAGGCACTACCTGGGTCAGCGAGATTGTGGATATGATCCTGCAAGGCGGAGATCCTGAGAAGTGCAAGCGGGACATTATCAGCAAGAGAGTGCCCATGCTGGAGTTCTCTGCCCCTGGGAAGATGGCAGCAGGTAGTGAGGTGCAGGGGGACCCCACAGGGGCTGAGTCTTAAGGGTCTTTGCTATGGGCTCACTGAGGAAGTGCTCTGGGATCCCCCAGGATCAGACCTACTGGCTACCATGACCTCACCCCGTGTGGTGAAGACTCACCTGCCAGCACATATCCTGCCCAAATCCTTCTGGGAAAACAACTGCAAGGTAACACCCAACCCTTTTCCCTGTCCTGGAGGGAATTGCAGCAGCCTTGTTCCCATGAGACAGGACTACCCACTGGTCCCTCCAGCCCCTTAAGTGTTCATGAGAGTGCTATGAGCTGGAGCATCCTTCCTGTTGGGTGTCCTGGAGCTGCCCCTCATACCTCTATGGCCATCTGCAGATGGTCTATGTGGGACGCAATGCCAAGGACGTGGCTGTCTCCTACTACCACTTTGATTTGATGAACAAGTTGCTGCCACACCCCGGGACATGGGCCCAGTACCTGGAGAAGTTCATGGCTGGCAGAGGTGAGACAGGGCACACTTGAGTGCATGCAGGGGACCCTCCAGGGGACTGTCACCTACTGACTGCTGTCCCCATGCAGTGGCGTATGGCTCCTGGTACGACCATGTCAAGGGCTACTGGGAGCACAGGAAGGATCACCCCATTCTCTACCTCTTCTACGAGGACTTGAAGGAGGTGATGGTGCAGGGGGGATGGTGGTGTGGGGTCTGGCGGTGGCAGGAGGGGTGAGTGTTGGCCTGTGTCGCACAGGACCTCCGCCGGGAGGTTGCCAAGGTGGCCCAGTTCCTGGGGCAGAAGCTGTCGGATGCGGCACTGGACACCATCACCAGACACACGTCCTTCGAGGCCATGCGGGACAACCCTGCCACCAACTACAGCAGGGTGCCCTCTGACCTCATGGACCAGAGCGTGTCTCCCTTCATGCGCAAAGGTGAGTGGCTGCGGGGGGCTTCTGGCGCACTGTCCGCCCCGGCCCCTGCTGAGCCCCATCTCGCCTGGCCACAGGCACCACTGGAGACTGGAAGAACCACTTCACCGTGGCCCAGAACGAGCGCTTTGACCAGGACTATGCGCAGAAGATGTCAGGCACTGACCTGTGCTTCCGCACTCAGATCTGAGGGGACACCGCCGGACGTCCCCCAGATCCGCCCTGTGCTGCGGTGGCACTGCTGCCGTTCCTTCCTCTCCCCTGGAACTGCTGGAGAGAAATAAAATGTGCTTCCTGACCATGCCATGGGGTGCTCACTGTCCTGAGCCTCTGCTGATCCCAACCGAGCTGTGCCCCTGGGGCTGCTGTCCTCTTCTTAGGTTGGGGACAAGCAGATGTGACCCCTTAGTCGCTGTGATGGGAGAATTGCCAGCAGCAGCTCGTGGGATTGCAGAGGGTTTTGACCAAACTGCATGTGGGGAACAGGCTGGGTTCTTCCCCTCCCTCACAGAGTGAGATGTAGCCTGGGACTTGTGGGGAAGAGCAGTACTAGTGGGGCGGGAGATGTCCTCTGTGGCTCTCCCTGCAGGTCAGTGGCTGCCGGTTTCTCCCTGCACTTGCTCCTCCCTCCCTGCAGCCACAGCATTGGTAAACATTACTGCCCTCAGCGCTCTGCCTCTCTGCCCTTAAAAACTGCTGCTGTCACCCTCCCGATGTCACCGTGCTGGTGTCACCGTCCTGGCGTCACTCTCCCGGGCGCAGAGCAGCAGGTCTTAGGTGAGACGAGTGTGCCTGGGTGCTCTGCCCGTGCTCAACTGCACAGAGCTGCATGTGTGGGGGTCCTGGGTGGTGGGTTTGGGGTATTTTGGAGTGCAATCCACCCCCCAAAGCCTTCCCCTGCTCTGGCGTCTCCTGCAATATCCCCAGGGATATTGGGAGGGAGGCGAGGGCAGTGTTCAGTTCCAGTTCCCTGCTCCTCAGGGGTACAGAGGCAAGGGAAGAAGTGCTTGCTCTGGGTGATGCTGGCACTCTGTTGGCACCCCTGTCCTTGCTGGGGCTCTGGGTGTGCTCTTGTCCCCACAGGTGGGACCCCTGTTCTCAGCAGTGGGTGCAGCGATGGCCATGGTGCCCTCTGGTGCTATCACTGCTGCTCCCTCGGCAGGAATGGTGCCTGGTGACCAGGCTGCCCTGGGCACTGCAGCCTGCCTGGTCTTTGCCTAGCTCCTTCCTGCCCCAGCAGCAAACTCTCCCACTAAAACAAACGATTGGCAGGATGACTGGGAAAGTCACAGGGAAAGGCTTGCCATGGGAGCATGAACAGCAAACATTCATGAATAGGCGGAATGGAGAGAGCAACTCCTCCTTTTTGGGCTGGTCTAGATGAGTCTCATCATGTCCATACCCATGGGATTTGTAGATTTGCCCATCACCATAGCATGCAGCTTTCCCTGGGAAGTGGGACAGATGCTGGCAAGACAGGAGTGTGCCAAATCTGCAGGGAGCTTGGGCAAGTCTGCTGCTGCTCCTCACTGACAAGGACAGGGTGCAGCACCTATTCTTCCACCACCAACGCAGATTCCTAGCAGGGACACTAAGCTTGGCCTGAACCTTCTCTCATTTCTTTAATGTTTTTGCACAGTGGAAATGGCTCCCGTGCCAGCCACCCTGATTGCTGCTGTTTACCTGCCAAGGTGCCCCTGCAGCATTACAGCAGCAGTGAAGAGAGCTTGTAGAATCTTAAACTGAATCAAAAAATCCAAGTGCAATGCTATAAACCTACCCTGGTTTTTTCATCCTGCAGTAACAGTGCAGAGGTAAAAAGATACAATTTATTCAAGAAAGACTGTCATGGTGAGGCTATTTAATCTCATTAATTTTTGCTGGAGTTTCCCTATACCCCGGGGATTACAAAGCACATGTGCTTTTACTGAACACATGCACATGTGACTTTGCAGAATTGCTCAATTCTGTCACTTCTGCCTGTAGGGATGAGCCAACTTTGAAATTTTCCCAATCTAATACACTCCCTTCCCCTTGCCAACCCCCCCACCCCCCCCCAAAAAAAAAACCAAACCCAACCTAGTGAAGACTTTTTAAAGTCTGCTTTCAGACCAGAAGCTGCTTCATTGCATTAAGCAAAAAGGAAAGCACAGAGTCATTTGGTGCTTCTTCAGGGCAAAAGGCCCTTTTCCACCCTGGCCCTGAATTTCTGAGGTGCTGGCTGGCATGGAGGTTTCCTAGAAATCAAAGTGCCATGCACACTGCAACCCCCAGCCAGCCAGCACAATGGTGAAGAGACCCGTGTGTGGAAAACATCAGTAGGCATTGCCTAACTTTTGCATGAGGGCCTTAGCCTTGAAAAGCCTGTTGTTTTTTAACAAGGCTGGAGGTTGCATCACTCTCTGCAGCACTTCTGTTAGTAATGTTAGATGTGTGAAATACAGGCACTTAACACCATCTACTTTCTTCTGCCTCACTTCTCTCTCATGCTGGATTTTGTACTTTAATCCTCTCAAAATGCTTATCTTCTCTGGTCTGAGTAACCTGAGTATCATCTTTAGAGCTGGCCATGGAAACAAGACAATTTTAACTCTTGGTTCCCCTAGCAATTGCTCTCATTTGCCGTGGAGGAATTTGATACTAAGGGGTTGGAAACAAAAAACAAGTTCCCATCTAAGTTTTTATCCAGGGAAGTGGTCACAGCACCAAGCCTGAGGGAGTTCAAGAGCATTTGGACAATGCTCTCAGGCATGGTGTGATTCCTGGGGCTGTCCTCTGCAGGGGCAGGAGTTGGACTTCAATGATCCTTGACGGTCCCTTCCAGCTCAGGATATTCCATGGTTCTATGATCTGCTCTAGCCCATATGAACATGGCCTTTCAATAGCTGCTGGGAAATCTATAAGTTTCTTATAGGACTTCATAAAATAAGCTAAATTAGCCTGAAAAAAAATTCTTACTCTGGACACAAAGTCTGTGGAGAGACTGTAGTGAAATTTCTGGCTGTAAGGCCAAATTATGGTTGAAACATGCTGGCATAATAGTCCTGGATTCTGAGGGTTGAGAAAAATCCCTGTTGAATATTATGGACAATACTTAAAAATCATTGAAATGCACCTTTAGATTCCTATATTTTCAGGTTATTAAACACTTGCCTAGATCTCCAGAATCAAGGGCCACAGAGCCAACACAGGTAACATACCAGCTTTTGGAAACTCGCACAGATAGCACCAACTTTTGAAAACCTCTGCAAGCAAACCACAAGATTCACTCATTGTTCCTGTTGACAGTTTATAAACATATCTACTACGTAACAAACAATTTTGTTTTGCCACCTGGGACCTTAAAGGGAGTAAAAAAGTATTTTTAGCAGTCGGACACCATATTTCTTATCTCTAGCATACAAAGTCTTCCTAAGAACCTGGCTCTGTAATAACATTGTAGTATATCCTGGCAAGGGAAATACCATCTCAACCATTAAATTCCCAGAGCATAACAAAGCAATGAATAAGTACAGAATACATGCCTTGTTGCCATCATCCCATATTTTATTACTTCCTCCTTCTGAAAAGTCCAGTTCAGAGGGTAACTTACTTAAGCTCCTTCTGCCTGATAACCAATCCTGCTGGAGCAGCCCAGGCACAGAGGAGGGGAGCAGCAAGGAAAAGAAGCAAACAGGTGTAGCATATTGCACCTTGCAACTCAGAGTACAATGTTTATGTACCTCGGAAGACTCTGCTAGGTAAGAGATTTTTGCTGCATGGCATTTGTTCCCCAAATTGTGTTGGATTGAGTGTATCATTGTATGTGTGGGTTTTAGTTGTCATTTTGGTTCCATGTGGTTAAAGAACTGCTTCCAGGCATGGTGTTTATATTCAAGGGACAACTTTCCAAGTGAGAGCCATGTAGGTTTTGCTCTTTAGCACCTTTAGGGCCCAGAAGAGGCCCAGACCATCCGAACTGAGCCCATAACACGACCAGGTTCGTGGTGATGTGTCACAAGTAGGAGCAATGGACTCACTGTCCATTGTTGGCTGGGAGCAGTTGGAAGATACAGGTGACAAATTGCATGTTATTATTGGCATTGTCATCAACCAAAGAAAGGATTTGTTGACTTCTCTCACCATAAGAAATATCAGCACTTTTAGCATCTCACTGTGAAAAAGGATGACACTTTCAAGTCAGCCCTGTGGCCTCTTATTCCTTGGCCTTCCTCTGGCATTGCTAGTTCATGGAAAAAATGCAAGGGATTTGTTTGAGACTCAGGGCTGGCATCCAGGGGACCGGCTCCTTTGACAGCAGGGAGGATTGCTGTCATCGTCCTAACAGGAGAATAGAACTCTCTCAGTGGGAAGCCAAGTGGGTAGAAAGCAGAAAGGGAAAAATGAATCACCAAATATATTTTTTTTTTCAGAGCTCAGATGAAACACAGGTTATAAAGGCACTACCTGTGCAACAGCAGAGTCTCACTTCTGCTAAGAGTGCTACTTAGGAGCCATCAAACACAAAACAGAGGTGCAGAACTCCTAACTGGAAGGGAAAATTCCCAGACTATCTAGTCCTTGACTCTGCCATGGCCATGAAAACAACTGGCTCAAAGAAATACCTCCAGCTGCTCCTTTTTCAGATTGTTCTTCTAGGGCCTGTCTTCTGTGGGAAGATATTGGTTTGGCCAACAGAAGGCAGCCACTGGCTGAACATGAATGTAATGGTACAGGAGCTCATCCGCCGTGGGCACAGCTTTACCATCCTGGTACCCAACGTCACCCTCTTCATTGAACCCAAGCCTAAGACTACGGAGAAATTCGAGATCTATAATGTGCCCTATGAGAAAGATTTACCTGAGACCCTGCTTAATGAAATAGTGGATCTATGGCTCAACCACAGGCCAACCATCTTGACCTTCTGGCAGTTTTACAAGGAGCTGGGAAGACTGTCCGTAGGCTGGCAGGAGATGAACAAGATGATGTGCGATGCAGTGCTGACCAACCAGGAGCTGATGGCTCGTCTGCGGGGCTCTGGCTTTGACCTGCTGCTGTCAGACGCCGTGACACCCTGTGGGGAACTCCTGGCTATCAAGCTGGGCCTTCCCTTTGTCTACTCGCTACGTTTCTCCCCAGCCTTCACTCTGGAAAGGCACTGTGGCAAGATCCCTGCCCCACCATCCTACACGCCTGCAGCCCTGTCTGAGCTCACTGACCGCATGTCTTTTGGGGAGAGAGTAAAAAACTTTGTGTCTTACCACCTGCAAGACTATGTTTTCCGGAGCTACTGGGGACATTGGGATACCTACTACAGCAAGGTCTTAGGTAAGCCTTCTGATACTTCACTTCTCCTTATACAGTCTGTCCTTACGATTTGCAGAGCTAGGAACCCACCAGGGTCGCAAAGTCAAGAGAAGGGTCAGCAAGAGTTTGTCACTATGTCGCTAAAAAGAAGCTGAGCCACAAGTAGTCAGAGTGCTGTGCTGCTATGCCATCGCATAGAGACAGGATCAGGGTCATTCCAATCGACAGATTTGACTTTTGTCATAATTGTAGTGTGGAGTTCGATATGATTTCCGTACCATACAGGGTGCTCAGCAAGGGTGACTGCTAGCACAGAAAGCAGCCAAGAACAGAGCCATTTTCCTCATCCAGAGGATCATAACTAGGAGGGGAGAGCTGGTGAATTACAAGCCAGCCTTGTCACCCTCAGTAGCAATATTTAAGTGCATTGTGTCTTTGTGATAGAGACTTCACTTATGTCACTGGTCACATAGAACCAATTCTCTCTGCAAAAAACAGGTTTTATTTAGAACATACCCTCCTACCCACAAAACAAACTGAAAACAACAAACCTTTCTCTGCAGGCTTTTCTTCTGGACTGTTTTGAGTGATCAGGTAGAAAAACACATTTATTATTAATCACATGTCATTTCTACCACCTTCCCACTGAGCTCTTCAAAAAGACCTCTTGCAAATCTCTCAGGGTTCAATTGCCTGCAAATACCTGCATGATGCAAGACTCCACAAGTACACCAAGCTGGTGTCATGTGTACAGTACGTGAGGTATCCCAGTTTGGCTCCTCACAGTCCGGCTGTTTCCATGACCCACAATTTTGTCCCAGAAAGGGTGTCTAGGCAGCATGGAAACCATACCAAAAGCCTTGGACGACAACATTAGGAAACCATTGTGTAACAGCACTGGGCAGAAACCCTGTAATAATAATTTTTTGCACATAAAAGAGAACTTACAGTATTTCTTAACTGCACATCAGGAGGGACCATATAAATTAAACTGTTTGATGGATTTTCTGGTTCAATTTATAGTGCATAATTGGCTTTTAGTGGCCAGCAGGAAGCCTGCACTATCCCCTCCTGGTCTCCCATGGTGCTCTGTAAGAGGCAAATTCATATGATGACAGTCTTACTCTGACACTGGAGTAATTTGCTGTGTAGTTTCACGCATTTGAGATGCAATTCTTGGGCTGCAGCCCCGGATCAACACTTTAAGTGTGCTCTAAAGGAATGCTTAGTGGCTTTATAAAAGCAAAAAGTTGCCCACACAGTCAGTGAACATTTTGCTGCCCACCCAGCTGCGTTTCAAAGAGCCAGAAGAATGAAAAAGTCACCTCTTCTACCAAACAAGTAACACAGAACCTGTAGTTAGATGGCCAGGAGGGACGGGATTACCAACAGGATACAATCCTTGCTGGACTGAGCCCCCCAGGGCTGAAGGCTCTCTCTGCTGCTCCAGAGGAATCACATCTTTCAGCTTCAGCAAGCTGTTTACCACCAGAGGGTGCCAGCTGGTGCCAGTCACCTTTTTTGTGCCCTAGGAAAACACGACATTAAACATGCTATTATCCAGTACAGGATTTCACACCGCCTACCTTTGGCTCCCTGCCCTTGGGATCAAGGCAGTGTCATGCATGCCCAGCCCAGTTCAGGAGTGCCACTGCTCCCGGTGAAGGAAGGCCACAGAGGCATTGCCACACAGGGCAGGCTATGGCAGGGAAGGAGGTGGCAGCGCTGGTGCTGCTGGCCGTGTTGGGCTGGGGGTCCGGGGGGAAGGTGTTGGTCTGGCCAGCTGACAACAGCCACTGGCTGAACATGGAGCACATACTACAGGAGCTTGTGGCCCGGGGCCACGAGGTGACCGTGCTGCTGCCTTCGTGCTTCCTCATCGTCAATCCCACCCAGCCCTCACCCTTCCAGTTTGAGGTGATTGAGGTGCCAATCACCAAAAAGGACATGACTGACTTAATGGATAGAATGTTTTATTTTTTTTTTTATGAGGAGAGAGAGCTACCTATCTGGAAAAGTACTTACAAGATAGCTCAAGTGATATTGCAGATGAAGAACATAACCAAAATAATTTGTGATGGAGTTGTGAAGAATGAGGCCCTGATGGAAAGACTGAGGGCATCTGCCTTTGACCTCCTTTTGGCAGACCCACTATTTCCCAGTGGGGAGCTGGTTGCTGAGAAGCTGGGTATCCCCTTTGTGTATACGTTCCGGTTCTCCATGGGCAACACAGTGGAGCGGCTCTGTGGAACACTCCCATCACCTCCTTCCTACGTACCAACCACCCTAACCAGCCTAACAGATAGGATGACCTTCTGGCAAAGGCTAAAAAACATCCTCGGCTACACTCTGCATGATTTCATGTTTCATTACGTTCTCTGGGCAAGCTGGGATCAATACTACAGTGAAGTTTTAGGTAAGGCTGTTTTCTTTCCAGAAATTACATTGGCTGTGCACACAAGAGTAAATACCCAGAGATGAGAGGTTAAGGCACAAATCAGGAGCAAGACAGCCCCAAATTCACTGTCCTTCCTTCAAAATTCCTGCATCAAGTCAAGCAATCCAGGCAAGTACAAACATTGCCTGCTAATCCTGGCCTGCTACAGTGGTAGGGCTAAGTCTGTACAAGTACTTCCAGGATATGTAAAACAGTGCTAAAGCACTTGAAACAGGCCTCATTAGTCATTTTCATAGATGAATCATGACAAACACTAAGAAGAGTAAAATACTATATACCCAACAAACACTAGTACTTTTTCTCCTATAGCACACTTCATACTTGCTACCTTGTCTCAAAATTAGAGACAATATCCTCCTCTGAACCTTTAAAAATCTGGGAGATTAGATGAGTCCCAGTGATAAAAGGCCCTCTGCAGAGACATGGTTCTTTGCTTTTCTGAAAGTGCCTAAAAAACTATTAGATTGTACTTACATTTATTTGTAAGTGGTTTTTAATTTAAAAAAAAATAATAGTTGTATAATTGTTTTTCCATTTTTGCTCCAGGTGATGCTTAAAAGGAAACAGGCCAAACATATACACTGCTAGTGGGGAGATAAAATGGGTATTTCAATATGAGACTTTAAAGTGTTTTTATTTATATTTCACTAGTAAAGTGTAATTCTGCTGAGAGAGCCAGGTTGTTAAGGTATCCTACTCTTAGAGTATCTAGCAGTGCCTTTGTGTTGCTTATCGTATTATGATGACAGAAAGTCTTGCGCTGGCTGAAGCAGTTTGGTGTCTGTTGTGCAAGCCTCAGAGCTGTTTGGATCTTGTGGTGTTTTTTTTATTGTGAACTCCAGGGTTTAGCATTTAAGGCTCCATGTGCAATACCTGTTTTGTTAGCTGGCATGGGCTGCATGATGGATTTATGCTGAAAAGAGTTTTGATAACACAAGGATGTTTTAATTATGGCTGAGCAGTGCTTACAGAGTGTCAAGGCCTTTTCTGCCTCTCAGCCCACCCCATCAGTGAGGGGGCTGGAGATGCACAAGAAGTTGGGAGTGGACACAGCTGGGACAGCTGACCCCAACTCACCCAAGGTTTACCCCAGCCCATGATGTTTTTGTGCTCAGCAAAATAAAAGATATGGGGGAGAAGTTTGCCAGGGCTGCTGTTTCTCAGGGACTCACTGGGCATTGGCTGGTAGTGAGCAACTGTTCTTTTTGCATCACTTGCTTCTCTTGCTATTTTTTCCCCTTTTTTTTTAAAGTAGTCTCAGTCTCGATCCACGAGTTTTCTAAATTTTGCCCTTCCTTTTCTCCTCCTACTGTGGGAGATTCAGAGGCTCTGTGGTGCCTAGCTGCCTATCAAGATTAAACCACAGCAACAGGGAAAAGGCTTCTAGTCTTCACATGCTGCAAAATGCACTTTGTGGTGAACAGATAGGAGCTGCTGTAATTTTGAGATCAGCTATGGCTCTGCAGGACACTCCAGAACGGGATTTGCTGCTTGCCCAGCTCTCCCATGAGTGCTGTTTTGTGTTACGACATTCCCTCTTGCCACGTTTGCCAATCTTGTCACGTTTGCCAGTCTAACCACCAAACAAATGCCACTTTTAATTGGCTGGCTCTAAAACATTTGCACAGTGAAACTGTGAACTGCTCCCAGTTCAGTCAGACCAGAGCTGGACGTGGAATGCTGAGATGTCAGGGCCAAAGTTCCCCTGGCTGCTCTGGGCCTACACATGCTGCTGCAGCACTGTTTTTTGTGGGAGGGTGGTGGTCTGGCCCACCGATGCCAGTCACTGGATCAATGTGAAAGTGCTTCTGCAAGAGCTCGTTCTCCGGGGTCATGAAGTGACTGTGCTGGTACCCTCAAGCAATCTGCTCATCAACTACCAGGACACCTCTTCCCCTTTCACTTTTGAGGTCCTGCAAGTCCCCTTTAGCCAGGAGACCCTGGATGCCTCCATGGAGGACTTCCTCAATTTCTGGGTGAATGAAGCCTCTAATCTCTTCCCCTGGGAGATCATGTGGACGATGAAAGAGCAACTGGACGTCTTTACCAATATGTCAAAGCAGACCTGTGACACCTTGGTGATGAACTCTCACCTGATAGCAAAGCTGCAGCAGGCCAAGTTTGATGTTCTGATTGCTGACCCCCTTTCTGTAGGTGGGGAGCTTGTAGCAGAAATCCTAGAAATCCCTTTTGTCTACAGCTTCCGCTTCTCTGATGGGAATGTGGTAGAGCGGCTGTGCGGTGGGCTCCCGTCCCCACCTTCCTATGTGCCTGCCAGCACAATGGGGCTGACACACCAGATGTCCTTTACGGAAAGACTACAGAACTTCCTCTTTTACATTTTCACGGATTTATTTTTCATGAAGTTTTGGCGAGATGAATGGGATGGGTACTACAGTAATGTCTTAGGTAAGGCAGCTGTTGAATGGTTTCTTTTCTTGCATAGGTTGTGCCTTTTGAATGCTTTGGGACCACCAAGCTGTTGTCTCAAAATACTCTTTCTCAAAGGCCAGCAGAGGTGGCAATCCTGAAGTATCTTGCAACTCTGCATAGTGCAGCATGCTGAGTGTGAGTTCAGATTCTCAACAATAAATGCTGTCACCTTTCCCTTTCATCCACCATTCAGAGTTTGTAATAGTCTCCTTAAACTACATACATATCTGAAAACTTTGCTCCAACATAGTACAACTCAGGCATAATTCAACATTTAACAAAGGGTTCCTTTTAGTTCAATGGACTTTGAATCTTGTCCAGGGTATCTAAGTTTAGGCAGATAATGAGTAAACAGCAAACACAAGGGCATCTCTTCTTTTGCTGTCCAATCTTTCCTGCATTTGCAAAGAATGCCTTTGTGCTCTGAAAACTAGTCCCTCTTCCCTGGAATTAATTTTTTAATACCACATAAAGATTTAATTACACCTTTATATCACTCCAGTTGTAATGCAAACTTAATTTGCATTCCAGCAACTTTATAACTGACTCATTGCTCTTTAATTTAAATAGAAATAAAAAATTACTGGTGTAGATTATTATATGATCAAGTAGTGTAAGAAGATGCCCTATGGATAATTTTTATCTTGCTGCTTATTTAGGTTGATTCCTGCTTGCATTAGGCTGGCTTTGGAAAACTATTTATCAATACTTCTAACCCTTTTACTCCCCAGTTTCACTTTGTGGAGAAAATACTGCAAAGAAAACTTGCAACATGTACCTAAGAATATATATTTTTCCACATGGTAAACTATAAAACATCAGATTACCATTAGATTTTTTTCAGATGGATTTCTAGAAATATTGGATTTTGCATAAAATGACATTAAAAGTATCTATGGAGTTGGTCAATTTTTCCCAATGTGTGTCAGAAGCAACCTCAAGAGCACTAGAGATGTCTGTACCTGTGTTTTATTGTTATCTGAGCAGCTGCTAAATGAGTCACCATTTGAAAAATGCTACAGAACTTTGTTAAAAAACTTTCCTCCTGCCCGACAGGTGATCATCACTTTGTGATTCATTTTTTATTTGGAACTAAATTTTCTGTGGTTGTTCTCTTTCCCAAGTGTTCTCTGTGTTTTTACTACAAGCTCAGGTAATAATTCAGCACTACAAGAATTACTCTTCTATATCAGATGCTAAATGCTTCTCACTTGTATTTCTCTAAACTAATCATGAAGATTCAAAATCCTTTTAAGGATTGTACCTTGTGCTCATGGCCACCTGCTAAAGCTGAGCACAGGACAGGGCAACAAATAGATCCCGATTTGTTGATGTTTTCATTTTATGGTTTGATAAACTATGCTGATTGGGAGTGCCAAAAGACAAAGGTAAGGCTCCCGTTTCACAATCCAGATCAAACAATGTCACTCCCGTGCATGTTGTCAACCTCTTGTACCTTGCCCACAGGAAGGCCCACAACCCTGTGTGAGACGATGGGGAAAGCAGAGATTTGGTTAATCAGAACATACTGGGATTTCGAATTTCCACGCCCTTTCCTGCCCAACTTTGAGTTTGTTGGAGGACTTCATTGCCAGCCTGCAAAACCACTACCAAAGGTATCCCAGCCTAGTTTTTCTGTTGGCTGGTTTGTTACAATGATTGTGTCTCTCCCTGACAACCACGCAAGCCCTGTCCTGGGAAAGCTCATTCTTATTGAGCATCTCTCCATACTTGTCCAAACTGAGGGCTGGTTTACAGCCTCCTGTCTTAAAAGAGGATAGCTGATGTCAGCATGGGGTAATACAGTGTCTGTTTTAGGAAAAAACAGGTGCTATCTCAGGGAACTTAAATGTAATATTTAATTCTAAGACACAGACTTGCAGCCCATAATAACACTGAAATACCTGATGCCAGAAGGCACTGTGACAAGACAAATTCTTTAGGTAAAACGGGGTCAAAACTTGCAGAAATAGATGAGTGATAAACACTTTTTCTATTGTACCTTAGTTTAAGAAATCTTAAAGGGAGTAAAGCACTGAGCATCTCCAGCCTACGCTTTGCTGTGAATTGCAGTATTCAGGTGGAATTTGAAACTCCCAAATACTGAAGATGACAACATGACAAGCTCTGGTGTAGATTATCTTTCCTGTAGGAGCCTTGGAAGATATAGGACGACATCAGTGCATGTTGTCTACTAAAAGAAACCTTTTAACTCTCTTCCCACTCCCCTGTAGCATGGGTAGAACGTGGGAAAAATGGATAACCATTCTCTTTTGCATGTTACTGCTCCAGTTCACATGATACTAACTAATAAAAGGAATAGGAAAACCTATTGGTGTGATTTGTAGAAAATGTTTTAAGCAGTGTGGTGCGGTATAAGAAATGAGAACTGTCTGACTAGCAAAGTGACAGTATCAACTTGGTGAACCTGTGATCAGGATGCTGAAACACCCTCTCAGGTTTCAGCAGAGCTATGTAATACAAAGTACTTGTTCCAGGAAAATCCAGAACCATGACCATGCTAAGGAGAGTGTCACAGAGTATGTATGGCCTGCTCATGATAACACCAGGATTCATTCCTGCTGCTTGAAATGTATCCTGAAACTTGCTTTCAAAAAGACAAAGCATCTGTCACCTGTCTCAACTTGTCCTGCTCCTCATTTGGGAGAAACTGACTGTTTTCCACAGGGCTAGGTCTGTCTTTGTCAAGCCCTTCTGTCAGGAGGTGCTCACACCACCATCATTTCCTTAATAAGCTGAAAAGGTTATGCTCTCTATTTACAGAAATCTGTGTAATCTGCATTGTGTAATTACCCCTGGTATGTTTTCTGTCTCTCCTAGGAAATGGAAGAATTTGTTCAGAGCTCAGGGGAACACGGTATCATCGTATTCACTCTTGGGTCAATGGTCCACAGCCTAAGTGATGAAAAAAGTAATGTGATTGCCAAAGCCCTCAGCCAGCTTCCACAAAAGGTGAATTTCTTTTCAAGCCTCAAATAAGTTGCCTTGTTTTTTTCACTCCCTCTAATATTTGGAGTGGCCCGTTCTTTACCTGCAGCCCTGCTGGATGTGATACAGCCAGGAAGCTGGGCTCTCTCAGAGAGACAGACTGCTGAGTTACTTCATGGGGAGCTCTGGTGTTTCACCTCCTCTGAACCAAATGACATGGAGGTGTGTCTACAGGCAAAAATACAAAAATCACTCCATGCATTTTTTATAATTAGCACATAATAACCAATCAAAGAGTTCAACTGCAGCCAAAGCTATCTAAATTCTGGGAAAAGGTTTTGAGATAAAGCTCTAAATTACATGTAATAATACAGAAAGGCACATCACATGCACCATGTTTATCTTATTCCTCCTTTGTTCAAGGTCCTCTGGCGGTACAAAGGGAAAAAACCAGAAACTCTGGGCTCCAACACCAGGATTTTTGACTGGATACCACAAAATGACCTGCTTGGTAAAACTGTTTCTATTTGGGATGGATTGCACACTTGGAAAAACTGTTTCCTTTTTTCTTTCCACTAGATTGCTAAATTCTAGCAAAACCATGTAACGCTTGTGGACATACTTAGTTTCACAGCTTAAGCCACAGAGCCTTGCTCTTGGGAGCCTTTGTTTCCTAAAAGGCTCTGACTTACAGAGCTTGGTGGCAGTTGTCTGAAGGGCTCAAAAGCACCCAAAGGCAGGAGTAAATACCAAAGTAGAGATGTACTCTGGAGTTGGATTTGGCCTCTGTAGTTCATCTCCAGGACTCATTCTTCAAAATGCTTGACCTAAGCAAGGCTGCAGCACGGGGCTATTCTGACCCTGATACCGTGTGAAAACTACAACTGCACAATAGTGGAAGGGCTGATGTAACTGTGGGGTAGTCTGGAGGGATGTGCTGATTCACAGGTTGTCTTAAAATAACCATGACTGTGTGAAAGCTACACATGCAAGCTCTGCTGCTGATCCAGAGGCCAGGGCTGTTCCGTTCTCTAGCAGTGCATTGGCCCCTCTATGCTGTGTTCACAGCTCAGTGAATGCAGCCTGCCACAGCTGCTGTAACACGCCCCTCTCCTTCTCTGTTCCAGGCCATCCCTTGACAAAGGCCTTTATTACACATGGTGGGACCAATGGGCTCTATGAAGCCATCTATCACGGAATCCCAATGGTTGGGATTCCCATGTTTGCTGACCAGCATGACAACCTTGCTCACATGGTAGCAAAAGGAGCTGCAGTTCAGGTGGATTTCAACACAATGAAGTCACAGGACCTGGCTGATGCACTGAAGACAGTAATTTACAATTCCACGTGAGTTTTGTTCTTGCCTTACAGTAGGCTGAGGTTATTAAAATCCTGGGCTGCTCATGTGAGAAATTCTGCTGGCTCTTCTGGGAATGGAAAATGCAGAGTAGCTGAAGTTTGGATTTCAGATGAAAACCATCTTTCCTTTCTGAGAATCAGCACTTCTCAAAAAGGAGAGATCAGTAATTTGGTTTTCCTTATACCACATTTTATGAGTGCTTTGAGAAAAATAGTTATTGGAAAGTTCAGAGAGCTTTTGAGAGTTCTCTGCTAGTGTAAATCCTCTGGAGGATCTAATTCTAGTTTAATTAGGTCTCAGCTGCCTGTAGCCATAACAGCTTTTTCTCCTACCCCTGACTTAGAAGTATTCTTAGGTTACTGTACCTATCAGTCAGGACTTCCAAGAGAAGGAAGCCCAGCAGCTGGGATCCCTTGCTAAGGATAAGACCAAGGGATTGAAAAAATGCAGAAGTCCTCATCTTTAGCAGCAACTCTCATCCAGTGTGAAGGACAGGTGTTCCTTCAAGTAAGAACCTGCAAATTCCTGAAGCAAATGGACCAGCACTGATGGAGGTATCTAGTATCTGAGGGAGTCAGCCACAGTGGAGGTGATCTGCAACAACCTGGATGGCAGCTGGTACATGAGCATGACACCATAGAGTCTGGAATCCCTTTAGGTCAGTTGGGATCAGCTTTCCTTGCTGTGCCTCCTCCCAGTTCCTTGTGCAGCCCCAGCCTCCTCACTGGTGGGGTAGTGTGAGAGACAGAAAAGGCCTTGACTCAGTATAAGCTCAGCAGTAAGGAAAACATCCCTATTGTATCAATACTGCTTCCACCACAAATCCAAAAAACAGCCCACACCACCTACTATGAAGAATGTTAACTCTATCCTAGCCTAAATCAGCACACTCTATTATATTGCAACAGAAATGCTGCAAATACTTCCATGTTGTTTTTTTTTAAGGAGTATCTGGAATAATTTTGAATAACTTTTTTTTGCAAAATATTGGCTTTCTCTTTTACTATTCTTAGCTCAATTTTATGCATACAGGAATAAACTGGACCAGTTTCAAATATATTTAAATAAGATTGATGAAGTTAAAAGCAGGGCTGTCTACCTTCCTCAAGAGGACTGCAGGTGCTAAATGGTTTATTTCAGAAATAAGTGAAAAATCTCTTCAGTCCCTTCTCTTTTTTTTCCCCCCCAGCTATAAGGAGAATGCTCTAAAGTTATCCAAGATACAGCACGACCAGCCTGTTAAGCCTCTGGACAGAGCTGTCTTCTGGATTGAATTTGTCATGCGTCACAAAGGAGCAAAGCACTTGAGACCAGCTGCTCACCATCTCACCTGGTACCAGTACCACTCCCTGGATGTTCTGACATTCTTGTTCACCTGTACAGCCACTATTGTCTTCATTCTTTTCAAGTGCTGCTTATGTTGCTGTAGAAGATGTGGCAGGATTGCAAAGAGGAAGAAGGAATAGACACCTTGTTCCCATCAGCAGTTTTCTTCTCCTAGGCTGATTCAACAAGGCATTTATGCACATTCTTTGGTGAATAAGTTTATTGGGATATGCTTTAAGCTGGGCATACCATGAATGCACCACAACAAAGCTGTTGTGGGGCAGAGCTGCTTGCTTAGCCAGTAAATTCCTTCTGGTCTAAATAAAATTGAATTATAGTTCCTTTATCCCCTGGGACCATGTTAGCTGATCACACATGGTCCTTGCCATGGTAATTGTTGCTCTAGGTTTTCAAATATCTCAAATATTTTGGTATATTTCATAAATTCAGCCTTGCCCTGTGGGTCTACAACCAGGCTCCTTATCCTAACTCTGTCGTCTTCTGTAGAGTTATGCAGGCTTGATCACTGATTCTCAAGCAAAATGCCTCCTCTCCTGTCAGAAAAACTCTCTCCAGACTGGACAGTGAATCCAAGGTCATGGGCTCCTAAAAAGCACCAATCTGAAGGGCCATGATCATAAAAACTGGGAGCTGTGCAAGTGACAAATGCAGTGACTACCTGGGGGCTGAGGGGAGACTAGAATCCTAAGACCACCATAAACATTGCTTTTCTGAGAACCATTTCTCTTTCCCATCCAGTCAGGACTTCCTACTGTTGCACCATTCTAACTGCAACATGGCAGGGGTGTGAAAACCACCTCTGTCAGGAACTCGCCCATCTTAACCCCCATACGCCTCTGAGGCATGCTAATTGATAAATGCAGGAAAACCTCTAGAGAGGGAACTTGCAAAGTAACATTCCATGTGGGAACAGTGCAATAGCCACTTGCCTTGCCTGAGAAGTTGGAGAGAAAACAGTGCTGCACTTGGGTCAGATAGGAGTGGTAGTAAATGTAGTACCTCTTCAGGTGTTAAAGATGCCTGTAAAATGCTGCTAGTCCAGGCCTCCTGTTCCAGGAAGGTTATTTCACTGCTGTGCCAGCTTACTCAAGAAAAAACCTGCTTGAATTTTAACTGATATTTTTAAATACTCTGGAATTGTTTTCAAACAGAACATGATTATTTGTTTATGTAATAAAATTCCTTATGCCACATCAACTCTTTTTTATTAGCATTGTCATGTTTCAAAATCTGCTTAAACTTCTTCATACTACAACATGTACAAAAGCTCAAATGTTTCCTAACCATAGAGGGTAGAGGGGTTACAAGAAGACTACTGCATCTCATGGCAATTTCTGGTACACAGTTCCTGTTGTCATGATGGGATCATAAGCAGGAATACGCACAGTGAATAGAAAGGGGAACTGCATGACACTAAGGCCCCATATCAGAAAGGGGCTGCTGTAACTGTTCAGAGAGCCAGGTAGGTCCCTGGGCACAGCTCCACCAAGCTGGATCACTGAAAAGTCCCTGTCACCCAGTTGCTGAGATGTCAGTTCACATGCCAGAAGGCCAGCAAGCCTGCCTCCCAGCATGCTGCACAGGTATTGGTCATACAGGGCTAACAAAGGACACCGCAAACAGGATAGATGGGAAAAGGTGGACAAAGTGCTCCCCAGTCCCTGTAAGGAGGCGCTTCATTTCTGTAACCTACTCAGAGTAATTTGGCTTATCTAGTACTGAATTTAAAAAGTAAAACAAACCAACAAACAAAACAAACAAAAAAACTCAAAGCCAAAACTCCCTCTTCATTTTAGAGTCTGTATATAATGCAGAGAAAGACATCAAAGTATGAGGGTGGTCTATGATGCATTTCTCCAATTAGACACAGAATGTATTCTAAATCTGACAGACTGATCTAATCCTCCAGCTAGCAGGCATTACCTCCCTGTGCACAATAAACTGCGTCGAGGAACCCAAACACATATTCAGACTCCAGTACTGCTTAAAGAATCCAAACATACTTGTACATTGGAGGTCTAACTTTTTGTTTAACACACGTAGATGTTTACTGTGACTGTAGACTAAAATAAACAGAGCACAAATTACTGCCAGATCAAAACCCCACATTTCCAGAAATGCCACACAGTGGCCAGTCCTATACTGCCTTTTATAAAAATAGCTGTAGCACCCCGCAGGGTGGAGCTGGAGGTGTTTAAAGCACAGTCTGGATTTGTTACATGAGAAGACATTTAAGGAAGTTTATGAAGAAATCCACCAAGGCAGTGCTACTCTTACAAATTGGAAATTGCTGGATAAAGTAAAGAACTTTCGCTACAAGTTTCAATTTTTTTTCCCCTCACAGTTTTACCATTGGCATTTAGGTAAAATATTTCTTATTTAAGAGAAGTAACAAGTGATCACTACAAAGAACATATGTGCAGACTCTGGATCTTGCAGGACTAACATATTCCTGAGACAGGTATGTTATGGCTGAGGACAGCCTCTCAAAGGCCTGAAGATCATATGATTAAGTAAAACACGTAGGGCCTTAATAACTCTGATGCGCTGCAGGAGTTATTGGCTACTTCACTATGGAAACAGAAATGCAATTACCTTTTATATCAGCAGTCCTTTTCCTACATTCAAGCTTCAGATCAATTTTGCTTACCATAAAGAACATTTGAACTATTTCTGAACACAGATCTTTTCCTAGAACTGCTGGAATCTAGCAAAGCTGTCAAGCTTAGAAAACCAAGAAACCCGACATTGAGTTTTAAACATTTCAATAGTTACCAATTTATTTTTATAAAAAAAAAATGGTAGCAATGTAGAATACAGCAATATTTTCTGGTTCCACGCACGCAGGTTGTGAACATTCCAAGCAATGTGTACATTTTGGAAAGAGACCAGACAAGAGAATTGACCAAAATATTACTGAACACGGGAAGATTTTTAAAAAAGGCTAAAAATTAGGTATCAATAGTGTCTTCTTAATATTGCTTTCCTTACTGAAGACTGAAAAAAAACCACTTGACTTCACAGACAAGGTTAAAAAATGGAGGGGCAGGGGAAGAG
>VYZP01028043.1:36852-64385 GCA_013400635.1 Hypocryptadius cinnamomeus | reverse complement strand
AAAAAAAAAGAAGCACTAATTCTGGTGATCTGAAATGGCAGAATAAGAAAAACGGGTTTGAGGTGGGTTGGGTTTTTTCCCTGAGGAAGAAAACGAGAGCGGATAAAGTGAACTCCTTAAACACACAGGTGGAGAGAATGTGACACAAGTGAGGGAGGGTGCACAGAGGTGTCAGATTTTGAAAACAGAAACAAATTAAGGAAAAGATTTCCTTGGAACCAAGCAAAACAGAAATAAGATTTTTCATTGAGTTGCTTTTCCATTTTTCTCTCTTTGGGCAACAGCTAGAGCCCTGTCAGGGGCACAGTCACATCCATTCAGGGAATGAGCTCCTGTCCTTTCTAGGGACATCTCCTGGAGAGCCCCTGCACCAGGCAGCCCTAAGCTAGAAAAGCCAAAGGAAGTGTCTCCTTCCTTGTCTGCATGTGGATTTCTGAGTCTGCAGAGCCAGGAAAATGTGGCTGTGATGAGATTTGGAAACTTAGAGGGAGAATTAGAGAGGGAATAAGCAAAATATGTCAGAGCTGTCTCTGCATTGAGGCTGGAAACCAAGGGAATAGGCAGGAGGAATGAGAAGTTCTCATGCATGAAGTCAATTGTGATTTGGCTGGCATTGCAGAGGTCTGGGGGGAGGGTATGTGACTGAAATACCGGTGGGACACTGTGCAGAGGAACCACAGGGAGTAGCTCTGGCCTGCCATCCCCCCAGCAGGCATGCCTGAGAGGGGGAATCAGCAGAATCCTGGGGAAGACAGCAAAGGCAGCTGCCACCACTGCAGCCATGGAGCCCTTTTACACCAGGATGGAGCCTTGGTGCTGATCACAGGGCACATGGGAGGCTCTGACATTGTTTAGAAAAAAAGCTCATTTTTATTCATAATTAATTGCAATGCAGATTAGTGGATGCACATGTGATGGGCTTAAACCTTAAAGCTCAAACATAGGATTGTTGAAAACTTAGTGACTCATTAATAACAGACAGACTTGTATGGAGAGGATCATTAAGTAAATGAGTTACAGAAGGCTGTGAGAAACTGCAATAACCTGAACCTCAGCCAGAGGCTTTTGAGGTGAAATTCAGCATGGGCAGCAGGTCAGCTGCTGGGCTGTACACTGCTCATGCTTAGAGATGGGGGGAAAAGTCTGGCAGGCACCAGCAGGGCTCTAAATCCCTCTCTCAGAATAAGCAGCTATTTATGCTGCATCATTTCCAAAACAAAAGGCTAAAAGTGAAGAAAATAAGGGAGGAATGAGACATTTTCTGACAGGCGGGAGTCCCTGTTTGCTGAGTTTTGTTGGAAACACAAGACGAAAATCATATCATATCTAGTCAAATATGTCACAAATGATGCAGAAAATAATTCTCTGTGGTAGTGGCAGAGTTGTGCCAGGGTGCTTTCTGGCACAGAGGGTAGAGACAAGATTGCACATGCAGGGAATGCCAGCAGAGCAAACCCTTGTACAGGGGCAAATATGTTCAAGTGAGTGGTCAAACTTTACAGTGAAAAGAAGGAGAAATGGGTGTGCAGCCACCAGAAGTTGGCAATGTTGACAAGCACAGAAACCGTTGCCTCCATCCACCCAAAATATCACATATTTGTCATTATTTGTCTTCCACCTTCTGAGAAGGCATCAGGTTTTAATGCCCTTCCGTGAAGCTTTGTGGGATAGTAACTTATTTCCCCCCCTACAAGATAAAATAAATTGGCCAGAACTGGGAATAGATGTGTTTATGGAAGTATCCTTGAAACTGGAGCCCTGGGCAATGCTGTGCTGAGCCAGCCCTGCCCTGAGGCACAGGTGAGGGCAGTGGGTGATGGGCTGAGATCCTGCTGAAGGGGAGGCAGCAGGCACTTCCCTTGGGACTGGGCAAAGGCACAAGCCACTTTGGAAATCACTGTTTGAAAGCAGTACAGGGTGCTGCAGTAATGGGAATTAATCAAGAGCCTATAACAAAGACTGCTTTGCATTTAGAATATAAAAAAGAACAATAACACACAACACTGTTTGTCTTTAAACAAGCACTAGATAATGAATTTCCAACAATTCTATCTAGAGGCACCACTTGAGAACCTCTCCTGATTATGAACTTAGAAATATTTTTATTGTAAATGCCACAGGATGACATATAGGGAGATATTCACCCTGTGCCACTCCACACTCTTTGTGACAGTCGAGTCCCACTTTAGTTTAAAAGCTGGTGCACAGAATGTCATTTACATTAAAAAAAATCATCTGCAAAGAAGGAGAAACATTTGCCATAATAGGCTTAGCCCGGGAGGATTCTCAGATATCTGGTTGGACTGAGGCTGTCTGGAAAGGGAACACCACATTGAACTCCAAAGGTCAGTTACTTCGATGATCTCTCCAAACCAAAAAAAAACAAACCAAGAAACCCCCCCACTCTTAAAAGATAAAGCAAAAATGCAACATCATATAGAAAATCTGGGAGCTGTTGAAAGAAGGAAAAATTTCAGATGGAGCTAATTCTGTATCTGTCACTGCCAAGGCAGCTTAAGGAGGGAGATGCTTTGGTTTACATTATTTAAATGCAGCTGCAACACATGAACACTGCTCTGTGAAACCACTATATGACAGGCAGGTTCCCAGCAAAAGGGGAAAAAATCACTGTGAAATGAAGGGCATTTGCTTCAGCAAATAAACTGTGAAGAGACAAGCTTAAATCTAACTTCAACAAGATCTTTAATATGCTATTTGGATGTTGTAAGGGTATGAGAATGCCCTTTGATATTAGTCCTGCTTCTGAGATATTTCACACAGTAATTGCCTACATCTTTAAGGTACAATGTATTGAAGCTATGGTGATTGCTATTTTAAATTGGGTGATGGTTCTAAAAAAGCAGAACCGAAGAGCCAGGCAAGAACCGGAGAGAGAGGAGAAGACACTTCAGAATGAACTTTAAAAGGTCAAAATTTGGTCTAGCAGAATTACCTGCACTGTCTCTGAGCTGAGCTATGATGGCTTTGTTGCCAATTTAGATAAAATAGAAGCAATAATTAGAATGTCTAGCCTCTAGGATATAAAGCGGATCTACAGAGATTTATGAAAACAATATACTATTTGGCAATATCTATTCCTAAATCTATGGCCAGTATTTCCTCAGGAGAGAAGTGCTGCAGTGTGAAATTGCCTGGCATTGGGCAGGCAATGAAGTGAGCGCTGGAAAGGCTCAAGCCGTGGTGATGGAGAGCCCTTCCCGTGCCGTGGGGTCCTGCCTGCCCTTTGCTGCCTGCCCGAGGGCAGTGGGCAGGGCCTCAGGGTTCAGTATTGAATATTACCAATATCATGGAACGCCAGGCAGGGTTCAGTATTGGAATATTACCAATATTGCCGAATGGGACGTGCCTTGGCTTGTCTGGCCCTGCTGCTGAACCAAATAGTGGCAACTGTGGTGTTTCACCCCAGAGACACCTTTGGCTAGCTGTGAGTCACAGCTGGGCACGCAGAGACGAGTCCAGGCACCTCAGAGCTCCGGTGGAGGAATGCAGCTTCCTCTCGTAGAGGGTCGCTCTTCAGGCTTCCTGTGCTGGAGAAGCTTTGAGGCGATGGTGAAGGAAGGAGTTGGTTCTGATGGAGGGTTTCAATCCACAGCTTTTATTCTGGCCTGCAGGCCACTGAATCCAGCAACATCTCCAACAGAACTCTCTCACCCTGTGGTCTGCTCACCCTTTTACCCAGGGGAGAAGGGGGTGGGAAGGAATACAGGGACCACCAACCAGGTACAGAAGAGGAGGTCTCAGGGGAAAAAGGACACCTGGATGATCCAATGTCTCCCCAAGGGTGGGAGGCATCTTTCGAATGTGCCCAATCACTTGATGCTCCTCTAGAATTCCTGGGCAGAGGTCAGGGTGGGGGAAAGGAGAGGTGATTGACACACCTGGGGAAGGAAACTTCAGGGGAGGGATTCTGAGGTAAACCATGACATCACACTGCAACAGTTCGGCATGGCAGGGTCATCGCTGGGGCCTCGGGGGGTCTCTCCCTGGTGCCCACTGGGCAGCTGGGGCATGCACTGCATTTCCTACACAAGGAGGGCAGCAGGCTCCTGCCTCCCCTGAAAGCTGTGCTACCCAGCATGTGAACACTTAGCATGGCTAAACACAAACCCACCCAGGGTCTGGAACAGACGGAGAAGGCTTTATGGAGCTTTGTCCTGCCAGCTCCACCACAGCAGAAAGGCTTAAAGTAGGCTGCAGACCATTTCTTCCTTGGAAAAGCCTGCAATTGCTTAAATCTGAGAGGGGCAGCCAAGGGTCCTGGGGGAAGAGCCTTGCTCTGGTTCTGTGGGAGTGTGGGATGCCCAGACTGGTCTTTTCCCTTCAGTTTCTATAACCACACCAATATACAACTGCTGTTGTTAGCATCTAAATTTGGGCTACCAAGTGCCATAAGGAAGCATGTCACACGTGGGGGTTCACTTGAAGTCCTCAGCCTCATGAGGTGCTAGGCACTGAGCAAAACACAACCAGAAATTGTCTTAAACAGCTCTGGAGTCCTGAGACACATAAATTGGATGTGTGGATGTGTCAGATGCTCTGCTGCATTCACGTTCCAATGCTCAGCATCTTGCAGAATCACGCCCAAGGTGATCAAAAGGAAATGGCTACTAACATGGAGCTCCAAGTTGAATATCTTTTCCTCATGTCCTGCAGTCCCTTTGGTCTGTAGCAGATTGAAGCCATCCAGGGTTTTCACCATCACTTTGCTGATGAGCGGGAGCAAACGGAGATGGTGAGCCCCACACCTCCCAAAGGCAGAGGGGCAGCACGGGTGCTCAACAATGACTTACCCAGTTCCCAGGCCATCCCTAGAGGTGCTGCTGCACTTTCATCAGTCCACTCACTAGACAGAGCTCATGGGTTGGTGCCAGGGCCTTTGTCCTGTCTCTGTGTAGCTGTAAGTGGCTGACGGATGGTTCTGCCACCCATGGGCAACGACAGCCAGGAGCAGGGAAAATTGCAGTGAGCAGTTCTGCAAGGGAGAATTGCAATATGAGTGGCAGGGTGGTGAGAGGAGCAATTAAAAGATAATCCACAGGTATAAAATGTCAGACAAGGAATGCGTAGCTAGGAAAGCATAGAAAACAGCAACAAAATTACAGAAGATGGCTAGGAAACAAGAAATAAGAAAACAGCCCATATATGAGGGCAGAGATGTTACCTATCATTTAATCTATCAAATGCATGAACACACCAGGTCCATGTAAAGGTAAGCAAGTGCCAAAACAAATGGTAAATGTATACCTGTAGCAGCATATGTTTGAACTGGGCATTTTAAACACCCTCCATGTGGACAGCTTTGCTCCAGTCACACTGTGGTGTTTGTATATTACTGTTTTCAATTCAAAAACAAGAACAGAAGGACAGAGGAATTAGGGAATAAATCCGAGTCTTTCAGCAACTGAAGGCTGAGTTGGGCTGACTCCAGAGTGGTTTGGGGTGGAGAAAACCGTGCTCTCCTACCTTCAGTAATGGTAATGAAGAAATTGGGGATTCTTCTTCAGGAAGCAGAAAATTTATGATAGAGCAGCTGGAGAGGCCAAGAGCAAAGGATAAACACAGAGATGGTAAAAGAGTATCTGACAAAACTCAACCTACATATTGTAAATCTGCACGTCCAGACACAGTGCACCTGAGAATTTTAAAAGAAATCTCTGAAAACAATCTTGAAAAATAATCCTCCCTTCATCAGAGGGATTATCTGGACCCTGGGAGAGAACAATGTGCATCCCATTATAAAAAAGGTTGAGAAGACAGGACCAGAATCTGTTGACCTTTTGCCTGCAGCTCTCTGGTAGGAGAGTTTAAAACTGGGTTTCATCCCTCCATCTTCTTCTTTCCTGCTTCTCCTTGTTACTGCTTTACCTAACCTACAGCCTCTGCCCAGGGTTCCACAGCACAGCTGGGAGCTTGGAGGTGAGGCAGCCTGCCTGCAGGTCTCACCTCTTGCCTGTGTACACAGCCTTCCTTGTTTCAGTCCTTCCCATGTGGCAGGAGGGGAATGTTTGCACTCTGCCTTTGCTTTTGCGCATGGAGACATTTTTTCCAAAATCCGAAGGGAGCTGAATGTCAGTGGGGAGGGAAAGCTAACTCTATATCTTATTTTCAAAGTCCAGCAGCTCACATAACCAACAGCCTTTTTAAGTGTAGTCCCTGGAAAATAAGAATTTCAATAACCTCTATTCTCAGATAACCTGCTGAGCAGCCACACATCCCTCCCTCACCAGGAAGCAGATGTTTTGCTTTCCTCCCCAGCTCTTTCACATTTTGGGAAAGGACTAAGATGTGAGAGAGCTGGTATGAGAGTGGTATGAAGTTTCTTGAGGCTGGGGAAACTGCCCTTCACCCAGCTCCTCCCGGCACACAGCTCACACTACGGATGAATCACAAAGCTCTCCAGCCGAGTGCACTTAGCTGTGGTAATGAGGAAGGTGATGTGGGATGCACCTCGAGCCCTTCAAGCAGCTCGTGGTTTTGGGAGTTCTGCAGTAACCGAAGCTACTTTGCAATCAGTTACTGCCAGGGACACAGCCACATGTTCCCTTCAACCCAGGGGACATCCGGAGGTGGGATTGCACTGCCTCCAAGCCCGTCCATCCCTGTGTCTTACAACTAATTTCCTCCTCCATCTGAACTGATTGCCCTCATTACCAGCCTGTTCCTCCATTCCCTCGGTGGCCAGTCCTCTCAGAGTTGCTATAACTGAGTTTTCTTAAAGACTGAATGAAAACTCAGTAAAGAATTTGGTGTGGGCTAGAAATTGGTTGATGAGTCATAGACTCAGATAACCACAAAAATGAGACTTCAAAATTGGGAACAATTTTAGTGACGTTACCACCGGAGACAGGACCGGCACTTGCATTTTAAAGTTTCATTAAACAGAGAATGAGGTAGCACCATTTATATCAGCATCACCAGTGGGCACCCAGTACAGCCTGGGATGCATCCAAATCTGCCTGGGAACATTACATCCAAGGGCTGGATGCAACAAGACAAGATCCAGCACTAACACACAGCAATCTGGAACCTCATAGAGAGAGGTTCCTGATGGGGGGACCCTGGCTGAACACCAGGAGCCCAAAAAACTTGCTCCATACCTGCTCCTCAGCTGGACAAGGGACATAAAATAGAACAAAAGCCTTATTGGTTGAGGTAATGACAGGGAGAGATCACTCACCAGCTACAGTCTCATCAAAACAGGCTTGACTTGGGGAAATTAGCTTAATTTGCTAACAATTAAATCAGAATTGGATAATGAGAAATACAGCTAAATCTTAAAACACTTTCCCTCCACCCATTCCTGCCTCCCAGGCTTAACTTTACTTCTGATTTCCTCTTCCTCCTCCCCTGCAGTGGCACAGGGGGACAAGGAATGGAGGCTGTGGTCAATTCCTCACATTGTCTCTGCTCCTCCTTCCTCTGCAGAGAGGAGATCCTCACACTTTTTCTTCCTCTGAGTGTGGATTCCCCATGGGCTTGCAAGTCCTGCCAGCAAAGCTGCTCCAGGGTGGGCTCCGTCTTTACAGGCCCACAGGTCCTGCCAGGAGGACCTTCTCCAGCTCAGGATTCCCATGGGGTCACAGCCTCCTTCAGACATCCCCCTGCTCTGGCGTTGGGTCATCCATGAGTTGCAGGTGGATCTCTGCTCCACTGTGGACCTCCAAAGGCTGCAGGGGCACGGCTGCTTCACCATGGGTGGCACCACAGGCTGCAGGGGAGTCTCTGTTCTGGCACTGGAGCACCTCCTCCCCTCCTTCTTCACTGGCCTTGGTGTCTGCACAGCAGTTTCTCTCACATACTCTCATTCCTCTTTCTGGCTGTGGCTGCCACGTTTTTTTCCCCCTGCTTAAGTTTGTTATCCCGGAGGTGCTACCATTGTCTCTGATGAGCTCAGCCTTGGTCAGTGGCAGGTCCATATTGGCTCTGCCACACATGGAGGAAGTGTCCGGGACCTTCTCACAGAAGTCACTCCTGTAGCCCCCCACTACCCAAACCGTGCCATGCAAACCCAGTACAAGGTACTGGAAAGCAGCTCAGGTACTGGAAAGCAGTGAGATCAAGGCTAATGGGTGAGAGCCAGGCTAACACTGTATAATCCTGCAGTTTAACAGCCCTGAACAGAGCTGATGCCAGTTCAGGATGGAGGGCTGGGAGGAGTGCTGTATGGTACCTGCCATGCCAGTGCTGCTCCAGTGTCACAGCTCGGCAGCGCTGCCAGTGTGGTCCCTCATCCCAATCCTTTATGCCAGACACATTTTAGTGCTTGCCAGCTGTGCACCTCACCTGGGGATGGATACCTCTTGCACTGGGCTCTTCTTGCCTGCCTCCAAGAGAAGAACCCAAGTGGCCAAGGGGTGGGCAGCCTGTCATAGTGCATGTCCACTTGCCTGAATGCAGGTTGTTCCAAGTTTAAAATATAAAAACCATCCCTCCACTTTGAGAAACAGAAATAATAGGAATGATGGCCAGATTAAGGCGTGTGGTTATAAAAGACTGAAGGAACCAAGGTTTTATAAATTAGCAGTGTGAAGAGTCAGAGGGGATGCAGTCTTGATCTATAAATACCTTCAAGGTAACAATATAAATGAAGGAAGGGAATTAGTTCAGAGTCTCAGAAGATGGTAGGACAAGGAACCTGAAGTTAAAAAGGAGAAGCTGAGGCTGGATGTAAGACTTTCTCAGCAGTGAGCATTCCCAGGCAGGGCATTCAGCTCCCCGTGGCACACAAGGCTGGAGTGATGCAGCAGCAGGATGATGGCGAGGAGCAGCCCACGTGCCTGCTCCTCACCCACTGGTAAAGGCTGGCAGATAAAAGTAAGAAATAAGTTTGAAGCTCTGGCTCACCAACAAAATAATACCTGGCAGAGCAGAGACACAATGTGAGTTGGAGGGTCTGTGCGTTTGCTGTAGCAAGAAGCTCCACTGGTGGCCCTGGAGGGGGATCTCTCTCCTGTCCCATGGCGAGGTAGTGATGGCACAGGGTTCCAGGGTCCCACTGGGACATGCCACTTGGGTCAGTGTCTCCTTTGCAGAGCAGCCACTCCTCGAGGAGCTGCCAGGGTGGGTGCTGACCACACAGGGTACCTTCCCACTCCAGCTGGGGCAGAAGGCAGGACAGAGGCTCCAGCAAGACCTGCGAGCATTGCCATCCATCCCCATGACTGTGTCAGAGCAGCTGCTTGGAGGGTTCAGTCCTGTGACCGCTTCCGTAAATCCAGGGCTTGCTCTGGCTCGGAGGTAGGTGAGGAGAAATCCGGTATCCAGTGCTGCCACACAGTGGTTAAGAGGCATTTCAGAAAGTAACATCTGCAAAACCACCCCTCGGAGGAGTTTTGGTTGGCGCCTGAGACAACTCTAGGTTGGCCTCAGGGGACATCTGGGCAGGTGCTGACAAGACCTTGCCCGCATAGGCCGCATTTAAAGTTCTTTGGTGACCAACTCAATTCTTCCCTGTGGACATGATTCCTGCAAGGTGCTCCCAAAGGCATACCTTCCTTTCCACCATTGGTTTTGGGTGTCCTTTGTTGTAGTTATATTACCATGTTTTTATCTTTTTTTTTTTCCATTTGATTTCAGCCCAGAATTCCTGTTTATATCCTTACATCATCCAAACCAAACAGTCTCCCATGTTGGGCTCCACAGACTTCACAGATTCATAACTTAGCAGTTTGTGCTGCTTTGGCAGTGACCCTGAAAAGTGATACTGTACCAACACAGCAGGTTCATAAAGTGGGTTTTTAAATGTTGGTACTCAAATATGCAGAAAGGAGCCAAGGAAAACTCCCAAGATATCCAGGTGCCTAACACACACCTCCTTGCAAGGCCCAGAGCCTACCAACAGGAAGAGTGTTCCTGCAAAGGTTTACCTTTGGCCAGGCAGATTCTATCCAGCTTTGAAACATTGAACAGGGATGGATCTAACACAGGACCCCATTTCCCCATGCTCTGAACAACTCGCCCTGTCTTTCCTAGGTATGGATTGTTGTGGTAGCTCCTGTCTGTACTGCAGAGGTTCATGATCCTTTTGTATTATTCATGTTTTTCACTGGTGTGTACAACACTCCCAGCTTTGGGATGATCTGCATGCACACCGTGTGCTATTAATACTCCATTGCAGATCATTACTATAGAAGTTAATTAATAGTTTCCCTAAGTGCTAAGCCTGTGGCAACCTGCTGGAAGCTCCATGTAATCTGCAGGCCCTAGTTCACTGTTGCTCATCATTCACCCTACTGGGGTCCCACTTCCCCTGTTCCACCAGTCTCAATTAACTTTTGAGGTGTGACAGTAGCTGAGATTTAGCTGAGCACATCGTCCAGGGGCTATGAAATTTGACCAAAAGGAATAATGATATCAAGGAAAAGAATAAAGTTTTATGTCATATGTATTAATAATGTAAGCCTTATATAATAAAGCAATGTAGATATTATTATACATAGCAATAAAGAGGCCACACTAGGGCCAAGCACAGAGACAATGGGAGCTCCCGGCCAGCACTTGCTTGCTCTATTTCTACATACCCGAGTTTCCTCTGCTCTTTTGGCCCCAAACCACACTGGCAGCTCATCTGCAAGTGATTCCTCGCCAAGACCCATCAGTCCTTCTCAGAGTCACCTCTTCCAAAGTCCTCATTCCTTACTCATAGGCATCCTTCTTTGTTTTTAGATAAATAATTGCTTATACTGAAACAGATATTGTTTGCCTGCTCCTGTGTTATACACTGCGTTCTGGCTGGCTCAGTAAATGTTTCTTTGCTGTTCATCACCTGTGATGCCTGGAAGAGTAGCTGTGGTGTAGCAGCCACCTCTCCTGGCAGGCAGCACAGCAGTTCATGCCAGTTGGAGGGACCTTCTTTCCCAAAGCAGGAAACTGGCAACACGAGCACTCACTTTCCTCCTTCACCACCCACTTACCCCTGGCAGGCTGGCAAACAGCATTTGCTGGGTTCCCTCGCTTTGTCACGGGCACACAGGCTCCTCGAGGCATCTTCAAAGGAAGCTGAGGGTGAGTAGTGAGGTGACACAGTCTGAAGATGATACAAGATTATTCAGGCTACTGAAATGAAGCTAAACACAACCAAAGCAGATTGCAAGAAGCAAAGAGTGATCTCATAATATTGAGTGAGTTTAAAAATTAAATTCAGTGTTTGTAGCTGCAAAATTATACACAGGGAAAAAACGACCTTAATGTATAAAATCATGGGCCCTGAATGAGCTGCTTGTACTATGAAAGGGACTGTGGAGTCACTGCAGATGGCTCCATGAAAACAATACCTCACCACTCACTACCAGTCTAAAAAGTAAATCTGAGATAATTGATTATTTAGAGAACAAAGCAGAGGAAATCACTGCCATTCTCTAAGTCTACCTTACAGACAAATCCACCTTACAGCCATATCTTGAATACTGCAACCAGAACTGATTCCTTCTTTTTCTTTCTTCTTATTCTTTCCCTCCCTATTTCAAGATCATGGGAGAGGTACAAAAGCCTGTGCTATCAGCAGAGTCACCAGACATTTGGAAAAGAAAGGTTGAATAGTGAAAAAAATTTGTTGACAGTAGTTATTCAAGGTTAAAGGACAAGAATTTACCAGGGAGAGATTAGAAAGATCTTACAATTCCAAACGACTGGACAATAAAATGTCACTAAAACCAATGCAGATATCTGCAAAGTGCTGTAATGAGAATATACAAATCTAATTTCAAGTACATGTGTTGGTCTGTGAGTTGACTGTTACCACACAGAGAAAAGATTTTGAGGTTATCACAGAGAGATGCCTGGAAATGTCATCGCAGTGTTCAGCAGAGATCAGAAAAGCAATAGAATAAGTGAGAGAGGAATACAGACCAAACCACTAAACAGCAGCAGGTCAGCAGCACTGTGGATGCTAGGTGCAGCTCTGGTTCCACGCTGGGAAAAGCAGAGAGCAGAGCTGGAAAAGATGGGAGTAGAGTACCAAGGGTAGTTCAGAACCCCAAGCACACAGGGGTACAGGAATGGCTGAACAGATGAGGACTCCTGACCTGGACTGACACAAAACATGATGAATGTTTATAAGGTCCTTTACAGGCCAGAAAAGATGAATTGGAATTTACCCTCCAATGACTTTTTCAATACCAGAGGTTGAGGCACCAGCCAGGCAACCAGACAGAGGTTCAAAACCAAGCAGAGGAGATGCCCCTTCCGAGGAGAAGCAAATGAGGTGAGGAACTTTGCTACCAGAGGATGCTGAGCATGATGAAGGGTCACAGCATTCAAGAAGCAACTGAGCAGAATAACGCTTATCTTTTCTGGATGAGGAAAATTCCGAGTTATGAATGGTGGGATGAGGGAGAATAGACCAGGAAGATACATAATGCTGTTGTCCCCTGCTTGGTCTCCACAAACTTTTGATTTGACTCCCCATAACTTTCTTGAGGCCTCTGAGGGCAAGAAGTCATGGAACAATGCCTGTGCAAGGAACAATAAGGATCATGCACCCTGTAAAACACAGAGCTGAGGAGATGCCATAGGAGTCTGTAAAATCAAAAATGATATGGAGAAAGTGATCCAAAATGAGCTACTCATTCTTTCTCACTACACAGGAACTGGCAAGCTCTCAGCTGAAATGGGTCACAGGTGTAAAACCAACAAAAGGAAGCACTTTTCCACACAAGATGTATATAGAAAAATTTGTGGAATTTATTGTCATGAGATACTGCAGAGTATAAATGGGCTTAGAATGGGATTAGACAAATTCATGAAGGATAGGCACATTTGTGGCTATGAAACTCAGTCCTGTGGTTGCAAGTTTTCTTTTAGAAACTGGAAAATGACGATGTCTGTTACAACTCTAGATAATTCCTCCCTGACCTGAGTGGCTGGATACATGTTCTTAGGTTTCTATAAACTCTATAATGTTCTGCATACATATTATAAAAAGTATTAAGTGTAAGCTTATGGTTTCTGGTATATTCTTAGCCTTTGATGGAGAATGAAAATACTATTTTAGGGCATACTGTGAAGAAGGCATGTTGCCAAGATAAGCCTTTGGTGCAGACTGTCTTCTTTCATCTTCTATCATGGCTCTCTGCATTTCAATACTTCCACAATTTTTGTGCCATCGACAAACTAATGATTAACAATTTATATTTTCTGTTTTCTTCACTGCTAAAACATTCAAAATGTGCAAGGGCAGGAACTGATTGCTTTGGGCTCTTAAGTCACATCTCCTGTGAGCATTCCTCATTTGCCATTACAGTGCCAAACATGTGCCAGAACTGTTGAGGAGCCACCCTCAGACTCATTTAATCTTTAGCATGTTTCCTTGCATGTTTCTAATTTATTAAGGAGAATGTTTGGTATTAGGCAATTAGAAGTCTAGCTGTAGATGGTATTAATAGACTATTGCTTTTTTAAAATTGAATTTGTCAGCTATTCAAAAGTATATCAAAGTAGCTTGGTATTTTACATGAATTCAGTGAGGGTGAGTTATATTTGCCAGTTTTAATTCTTCAGCAGAGCACTGTATTTAATTCTTTTGTTGTGGTTAGTTGTCAAAATGAAGGGCATACCACTGTGTATTTTCCTAAATACTCAAACAATATTAGTTTTTTAACAGATTCTGAACTTTCCTTAGTTCTAAAACCTCTTGAAAACCAATGGTAATCATCCAGACTGGCTCCTAAAAGATCCTTGATGCAAATGATCAAAGCTACTGGTTTAAAAATGGTGCTGTGCATTGCCTTCCATGATCAACGACAGTTAATTATGTTCCACAATCATTTAACATGACAATGTGATCTATCTTTTCCTCTGAAGACAGAGGATGATGTTTTATAAAAAATTGTGCTTTTACAATTTCATCATTTCTAGTAATAGACCAATATTACCATTAGGATTGTTTTCATTCCAAATACACTTCCCCAAAAAAAAAGGTTTTAAAAATTAATTATCTTAGGCACAGCTTTACAGTTTCATCCTGACTGATTCTCTTTTTAAAAAATGATGAAGATTAGTCAGGATTTCATGTTCTTCTATGAACATGAAATCTTCTATGCTGATTCTTACATTTGTTTGGCTTAACATTATATTCCAGCAACAAAAAAAAATACTGCTCAATGCAAACTTACATGATAATTTGAAATACATATGAACTGGAAGAAAGAATGCAAATGGGTCAGCACTGGTGAGAGCTTTCTCCCACTTCGGAGCATGGTTCTGATTTTCAATTCCTCTGTCAAATTCTCCCTACCTGATTAGAAACTGTATATGAAGTTTAATAAACTCATCAGTTAGCTCTGTTAAATTAGTTTAGGGAAGGGGGAATTTAGTCACAGGGAGGCCACGCAGAAGGGAGCTCAGCAGTGGGATGGAGGTAGATGGGCATGGCCAGGAGATGCTGGAACAGCTGGAGATGGAGATTCCCACCTTGCGGCTCTCTGAGGAAGTGGGAACTGGGCACCAGCCACACGTCCCAAGGATCCCAAAAGTACAGTGCCACCCATCACACTATGGCAAAGGGAAGACAGCTGCTGTCACTGAAATACATTTTACACCTCACTCACCCCTTTCAAGAGTTTGTAATTGCCTTTAACCAAACTCTGTTGGATGATGAATCCTGGCTCAGATTGCATTTTTAAGTCTTTCAGCAAATCCATCCTGCCATTTTGCTTTTGCCCAGGCATAAAAATCACACATAGAGCTTTCCATCATAAATTTTGCAGAGGCATAACAAATTGTATTAGAAGGAATGATCTTGGTCAGTTTAAATTAAGAAACTCTGTTTTCCTCAATAATGATGACCTAAAGATTTTTAAACTTCATGTAACTTAGTGTTCAAGAAATTGAGTTTATTAGCCTCCATATAACATTAATGATAGATTTAGGTTTCCTTTCATTTAAGTTAGTACATTAAATAATATTGATGTTTCTCATTCTGAAGATGGTCTCAGACATACTCTCTATGAAATTAGTAGAAATTTTGCTATTGACTTCAATGGGCCCAAGGTTTTACCCCTAGCAATTAGCAGTCATTCTACTGTATAACTTGGCTCCCCAAAGGTCTGCAGAGCTCAGCATAATTATAACAGATTGTGTAATCAGACTGGCAGGACATGCAGCTAGCAAGAAGAACCATGTCTACTGCCCTTTTTCTTAAATTTAAAATCAGATATTTCCCAAAAGCATGGATAAACTTAAATGAATTAATTTTCATTATAAATGCCTAAAATACAAGCTAATGATCAGCATGAGTTACAAGAAAAGATTCAACAAAACATCATGTTTGAAAATATTTACATGTTCTATTTCGTCTCTAATGAGGGAGATGATGTGCAGTTAAGGCTGCCAGGCCATTCTGTAATATGACTGAAGTATTCTCTCTACAAATAGGGAAATAAGAGACAGAGGGTGGGGAAGAGAGAAACAGAGACTGAGAGAGAGCCCTGTGAGTATAGACTGGAGTCAGTCTTAAATTAGAATTTCCTTTAGCTTGTGAGTACATTAGACAACCAGCATTATTCAGAAAGATATTGTCAAGGTTGCTGAGCTCCTGCCTCACTGCCCTTCCCCCTTCTGACTGTTTGCAAACTTGTTAGGATTCTCAATATTCACTTTCCTCCCTACAAAATGCTCCAATGCTCTTAGTTTAAACTAAACACACAAGCCAAGCCCCGGCGTTTCTCTCACTCCAGCAGCCACAAGCACACCTGTTCCCACCCCTGAGCAGGGGGTTCAGTGCCTGCACTCAACACCCAGCACAGACTCCAAACCTGCTTTTCAAGGCACAACCCCAGCAGGCTGGAATAGCTGTGCATTTGATGGAATTCAGAAGCAACGCCAGGGAAAAAAACAAACCGCAAACCCATGTGCACGCGCACCAGGGGGTGGCGAGAAGAGGTTTGGGGAGGGAAGGGAAGCAGATGGGACATTTAATTCAGGGAACAAACTAATTTAAATCTTTCAAGGGGTTTGTTATTATTTCTAGAGTGTTAGGAATGCATTTTTTCCCTGCCTGTGAAATGCAACATGCCTGCTCAGAAAAGCTCTAAGAAAAAAGCCCAGCAATATAGAAAGAAGAAAAAAAGAAATCCAGAATGTTTTAATGATATCCTTTAAGAATACTACTATTTATATATTTCACAGATTAAAATAAATAATCATAAATGTGCAGTTGGTGTATGTCTCTTGGGTAAAGGAAAAAGCAGGCAGATTTATAAAATGGGTTTATGTGCCAGGGTGATTGTAATGGCTCCTTCTGTCAGGTAAACACATAATTAGGATGTTTTCAAATAAATGTATTATGCACATGATTGAAGCCAATCCAGGCTGCAGTATAAATATTATGCCTTTTTTTTTTTTAAGTTGTATAATTACATATCTACCCATGGAGCTTCTCGCCTGATAGGCATCTATTTATGCAACACCACACTGTGGCTCTTCCACAGGTGCTGTAGCAGATACTTGCTGAACATGCAGCCCGTCTGATTTTTAAAGTGCAATATCTCAGCTTTCTCTCAAAATACCAATTTTGCCTCAACTCCTTTTTGCCTAATTGCTTCTTAGATTTATTGTTTAATTAAAACCATTCTTGGGTTATACAAACAACAAATCCCACTAATGTGTGTTTTTTTTGCAGACAAATTATCTTCCAAGGGATTATGCATCTTCAGCTTGGGAAAGGATTCCGTCCTCCTTGGCTGGGTTGTCACTGCCAAGTGCAGCCTCGTGGTCAAAGCTGTAAGTTGAAGTTTATGATGGCAGCATGACAGAGCTGTATCCATGGAGTCAAAGTGGCAATACTAAATGCCATTTGAAAGACTGATGCAGTCTTTAAGCCGATGCAATAAAAACTCTTCTTTACTTTATAGCATTTTCATACGGAGTCTCACAGTATGTCTGGTCACGCACTAGGGAAGCATAAATAAGATGTGGATGATGAGTTACATGAGGAAACACACCAAGAAGACTCTGAGGGACATCACCTTCATGGTATGCCTTTCCTCAAAGCCTTCCTTACCCGCCAGGGTCCTGTAGGAAGGCACAGCACGGGGACATGCACACACCAGTGCCCACACACTCTGGAGTGTTGTCTGAGCTCCTCACCCAAAAACAGTGTTTCTACTCCCAGCCTGGACATCTAGATTCTGTCTTCAGAGCTGAGGTTCAAACTCCAACCCCTGTTTGCCAAGTTATGACAATTTGGAAACCTCTGCTAAAAAACCTGCACCTGGAGAAAGTTCAGTGAGACACGCAAGTTTCAGCAGCACAACTGCCCCTCAAAAAGGAAAAAAAAAAAGATGCTCAGATATAAACATTCATTTGGATGTTTGTATAAGAGGAAGACTGGAAAAATGGTTTTTCCACGAGGAGCATATGCTGCAGTTCCTGGAGCAAGAACCCAGCTCTTATGAGGATTCTGGCTGTCTGCAGAATTCAGACAATCTTAAATTAAAGGGCTCTATAGCAGATAAGAGCAGGATAATAAAAGCTAATAAAGATGAAACTGGACAAATTCAAACTAGAAATTAAGATACGCATTTTTAACCACAATAGAGTAAAACAGCTTCCAAAGGGATGTAATAGGATGTCTGAAGCCAGAGCCCACCGAAGGCACGGCAGCGGTGCCACCAGTCGGAATTGCAGGTGGAATGAAGGGTGGCTTGGAGATGGCATCTGGCTTCAGGAAAGTCTGGGCTGGAGAGGGACGTGGGATTGTGGAGGACATTTTTGAGCAGCAGGCTGAAGGTGTAATGCAACCACCTGGAGGGAGGTTTCTGGGGGCAGAGCTGCCAACTTCTATATCCCTGTGACCACCTCCTATTTCTTTCTCCATCCTCAACTCACATCCTACAGCCCAGCCTCTCCCAAATTCTGTAGCTGTCCCCTTTTCCCCTGTAGTCTCCATGCTTATCTTCAAGCAGCTCCCACTTCCACCTGCTCTCCTCCAGCAAGTCCAAGCCTCCAGCTGTGGAGGGGAAGCCTCAGGCTCAGCATCCTGCTGGGAATTTGGGGTAGAGACTCAGATAGGAGACAGGAGGAGAAGAGGGTGTTTGTTGCCAGGGTTGGGCTGGGGGGATTGCAATTGTTGCTACCGTGAGGGGCTGCCTCCCTGCTCAGAGCAGGAAAAACCAGAGGGTGGAGATGATTCGCTCTGGCACGGAGGTTCTCTCTCCTTTTGTCTCTCAGATGCAACATATAAAAAGATGAAGTACGTCCCTGATTTACCCTTGTGTGGGCTGTGTTGTGCCCCAATGGTAATGCAAAGCAGCCTCCTGAATTTATAGCTGCTCTGCACAGCCAGCACAGAACACAGCACCCAAAGCACGCAGAACCTTCGCTCCTACAGATGGAACTACTGACAGATATTTTAACCTAGGGAATCCTATTAAAATCAAAGTAGGCACAAAGCAATACCCTTTAGATTAGGCTACAATTTTATCTATAATTTATGGTGCAGAAGGAAGTGTCAGTTGTCCAACAACAAAAGCATAAAGGAGTCCTCCTGTGGAAAGCATCCCTGCCTTCCCCCTGCCACAAGTCCTCAGCCCAGCCCTTCACCTTATGCTGCTGCCAGCATAAGCAAGGCTGCACGGGAAAACACATAATTAAAACTTGCCTTTTCTTTTTTTTTTTTTTTTCCAGATTAGTTTTAATCCAGAATTTATTTGAGTCTCTTCTGTTAATGTAATAGAAAATGTGGTATCAAGCGGGAATAAGACAACATGGATACTTCTCTTGGTGGCAGCCCCAGCTTTTCTGGATTCAGCTGCATGTGAAAGTCAGCTCTCAAAATACTGAGTGTCCCTGGCCACACATGGAGATGTCCCTCATCGGGAAAATGAGGAAGTGCTCATCTCAGTGGCAGCTCTGCTCTGTGCCTAATGCTGGGGATGGCAGCAGTGGGTGGCAAGGAGACATGGAAGAGAATGGGCTCATCTTCCTCCCAGCTGCCTGAAGCAAACCCACAGCCAACCAGAGTAGCTGAAGCTGTCTCCTCTTCTTTGCAGTTTCATTTTTATCAGTTTCGATTGCTCTAAATCAATCCCTAAGACAGTATATGATGCTACAGTGAGCCACAGGAATGCCCAAGGGAACTTATTTGTACAACCATTTTTACAGATCATTTTGTCTCTTATGTAAGTGAGATTTTGAGTGGCAGTTTTACTTAACGATAACCAAGATGAATTGTTTGAGAATTTAGGGTTCTTTACCTACTTTTAAAAAAATCACCTGGTTTATTACACCTCTCCTCCTGAACTCAGTTGTTCATTTTCTTTTTCACTCAGAAATGGCTGGAGGATAGGGAGAGCAAAAACTGAGTCCATCACCTAAACCAAATATGAATCTGATGATCACACTATTTTCTTTCAATATCTTTTCCAAAGTGGAGTTCTTAATGCAACTAAACCCACCTTCTAGAAATTACCTTCCTGCTAATATCCCATGGAATGAAAAGTAGAAAAAATTATACAAGACTACAATTTTCGTGGGTTTGTTGATTTTGGGGGTGTACCTTGAAGAACATCCATGAAGATTTTTGGGAAACAGGACACACAACTGTTCAGATCAGCCCAGCCCAGACATCCAGGTAGCCCCATGCCCTGCTATGACCAGCAGAGGTTAATGCAGGGGAAGGTGTAAAAACTGACAGGACATACGTGGACTGCTTTGTTCCGAGCATGTTCTGATTGACCTCTAATAGTTAAAGACTGACTTGCACAAAAACAGAAGACAGAATACTTCAGGATAGTTTTAGCTATTAAATACAATGCCAAATATTCTCGGCATCAGAGGAATGTAGCGCAGAGATAACGTAAAAATTGTGAAAATCTTCAACATACCAGCAGCATACATTGAAGGGATGAAAGAATGAAGATTGAGGGTGACACCCCCTGCCTCTCCCTCGCAGGAAAATCTCACAAACTGAAACTTTACCCAAACAAAACAAAGACTCCAGCACAGCATGTGCAGCCCCCCTTCTTGGGAGAGAATGGGGAGAGAGAACAAATCACCCAAGCCTGACATGAGTCACATCAGTTCATGCATGACTGAAAGGTGCTCAGATACTACAGTCATGAGCCCAGGCCAAGAACCTATTTAAAACACTAAGGCAAGTGACATGGTAAAACTGTTAAAAAGGCATTGAGACAGAAAAATGTGGGGTAGAGAAATAGAAGTGTGGGTGAGATCAGCACCTCTGTTCTGGAGTTTGAAGTGGAGGCAGTCTGAGCAAGGAGAGCTTGGAGGTAAGGAGATGGTCAGGCCCCAGGACAGTCACTCAGCTCTGCAAGTGCTCAGTGGAGAGTGCTTTGGGGGTTGTGTGTGTATATGTGTGTGTGTGTGTGTGTGTGTGTGTGTATTTGTGTATCTGTGTGTGTATGTGCAGGAGGCAACAGAGCTGGAAAGAAAAGAAAGACATAGACAAGTCCAGAGAGCTGCTAGAATGAGGGTCAGCAGACAGGAACAGACAGGTGAAGTTTGGTTTAGAGGCAGGATGAGGAGGAAGTCTTGCAGCTTTCTGTAGGGGCCAGGATTCAGGCAAGAGATGGTCAGGAATGCCCAGCCAGCCCATTAGGTGCTGAACTCACCTAACCCTTCAGTTTTGGATAAATGCCATCTCAAGTTGCTTTTAACAGCAAACACAAACACAGTTCTAATATTTGCAGAGTGACTATGGGAGCCAACTCTTCCCCACTTTGACAGCATAGTTCCATAGAGCAGCACTTTAAGGATTTTTGCAGATCCTTTATTTCCAAATTTTAAGAAAGTCTCTACCCTGTTTATAGCCTGTTCCTCACCCAGTTTATTGCTCTTATTTAAACTTGCAGAGAGACATTTTCAAAGCTGGGACACATTTTCCACATCCGTTACTCTGAACACCTTAATGGGAACAGAGTTGAGAAATGACACTGGTATTATCACCACTGAAGCAATTGTATGCTAACAGGCTGCACCTTTCTCCTAGAATCATGATAGAAAGGTTAGTTAAATTCAAACAAAATATATTCCCTGAAATTCCAACCGTCTTTAATAGGAAAAGCTATAACCTCCCTGATGCACAAAACAGCCCTTGCAGCTGATGTCTGAAGCCTGCACCTGTTATTCCAACAGAGGTGACCTCTGAACAAGAAAGCCATTCTATATAAACACTGAGTTAAGTGACTTTCCCCATGTCTCCTCAAATAACACCCAAATATCTTTTCTTGTCAAAATCTTGCACTCGTCCCACAGTATACTCAGTAAATCATGACAACCGGTGACTTATTTGAAGGCTGAGGCCCAAAGCAAGAGGTGCTGGTGCTGAAAGAATTTTAACCAGTCACCAGCCTCTAAAATATTAAGCTATAAAATACAAATCTATTTTTATAAAAACAGTGTTAAATGACCTGTCAAGACAGCTGGTTCCTGGTGGTTTCTTTTTTTTTTCTTTAGGGTAGCAGAAGAAAGTAATTGAAGAAAAAAAAATCATTAGGGGATAATTTCAGTTTATTTCTATAATACAAGACTGTTCTGCAATAGGCTAGCAAAATTCTGGGAAGCATTTAAGTCCTGCTCAAGCTTATGAGATTAGCATCCTATATCCCTCATTCTGGCCTCTTCCCGGGTGTGAATCCTGCCCTGTGAGCACTGCGAGGATTAGTCCTGCAGACCAGCGGAGGACTGATTCTTGTACTACCACTGCCGGTGTTTGTCACACCCCAGTCACATCTTGCAGCACTGTCACCTTCCCTGGCACAGTGACATTCTCATGCTGTTCACACTGACCGGCCGCTGCAGCCCGGTCACTGCCCAGAGCTCTCATGTGGAGCTTTGCACTGAGAGAACTCACTGCTGGCTGTGAGAGCAATAAGTACAAGTCAGCTGTGAAATTCTACTCTGCCAAGTTCACGGCTGCCTGTCGCACTCCAGGCCAGATCTGGCGCCTGCAATATTTCAGCTAGGAGATCCCAGCTTTCACAGACACAGCTGGGCAGGACCCAAACCCCTCCTCTGTGTCTTTACTGTAGGAGAATGGAGCACCCACATGCTTCTCCTTGACTTCTTCACAGACCTCAACTGCGGAGCAGAGCTATGGTAACCATCCTGTGTCACAGGGCTCCTGACACCCTCTTGCCATTCACACACAAACGGCTGAGGATATCTGATGTGGGGGCAATACTTTATTCTTACCACTTTTTCAGGACTACAGTTCTCAAACACTGAGGTAAGAATATGGGATTCCTCATTTAGTGCACCAGGAAAATTTCAGGTCTGATCTTTCAAGTTAAAAAGAAAATTCTGTAGACAGCAATTGTGTCAGCTCCTTTTGGAATATAAATGTCAATCCAATATATTTGTCCTGTTTGCCTGTCATTTGTTGCAGCAGAGTTGTGGTCAGGGTGATCCTTCTCCCAGTTGCTTTTGCTGTATCTATTCTCTGAACTACCTTTTTATCTTAGGTGGCTGCTGTCAGTGGATGCTGCTGAACGCAGAACCAAGGGCAGAATCCATTCTGCAGTCAGACCTGAAGTTGATGATATGGTCAAAGAAAAGCACCAGCTGGGCACTCCTATAAAATACTAAAAATTGATGAGAGGTAGAGTTCTCTGAGGAAGCAGAAGCCATTTGGGCAGAATAATTTCTGGCACTGGGGAACAGTATTTTGGGATACTTGCTTTAATGTGAAACATTCGGCATGATTTCACTTGCAACTTGACTGTGAGATGAAAATTTGAGGCGGATTTTTATGGCAGAAAGAGAGTGTGGAAAAATTTAGTCAGCACAAAAGTTTAACCTTGCTAATAAGGTCTATATGTCTGCTGCAAGGATAAGACAATGCCACTCCCTGTCTCAATGCTTTATTCAAAACCCACTCCTGTACACATTAGCTATATTATTGCCATTATTTACCTCATACTTACAACCCAACAAGAACTTTCAAAAGAGAATTGGTTTCTTAAGGTCTCTGAACATAGTCTCCAGTATTTTCTTAACTGCTTCATCGCTTCTTTTAAAATGCTTTCAACATTGAATATAAAAGTAGGCAGGACTAAAAATTAATAGGAGAAAAAAAAAAAAAAAGGATTGGGCTGAAATTACATTTCCAGAAGCTCCTGCTTTCACTGGTGTGAAAGTGAGGAAGGGCGTTCTCAGCCCCCAGACAGATTATCTGGCAAGGCTCAAATCAGACAGAGAGCTTTGATCCAGTACCAGGAATCACTGCTCAACAGTAGTTAAGGAAAAACAAAAACCAAGTCTAAAAGCCCAATCACTCTGCAAACCTGGGCCAGGCTGGTATTTCTGCAGCCACCTGACTTGGAATTTAGTACAAATCTGTCCCTTCCTAGGTTGCCTTGATCTGAAAGCTTGTGCTTACAGCTTTCTGCTGTGGGCTGCCATGCTCTGAAAGCTCATGCTTTGCCTTTGCAGTGGGCTGTAAAAGCCTGTGGGCACTGACAGGGCTTTCAAAACTGAGTCAACCTGTCCTCTGGCACATGGCAACAGGGCTCGCAGCTGATCTCATTTCTCTGCTGTGCCACTAGTTCTTGTGCAACATTAGCTTAGTCAATTACCTTCTGCTGGCATCTGTTTTTCACCTCTAAAAGGGGGACAGAGTAATTTCCTATCTCACAGAAATGTTGTGAAGACAAATACATTAGCTTAGGAAGTGCTCAAACACCAGTGTGACCAGGACTCCTCTCCATCTCTTTGGCAGCCTTCGTTTTGTAGCCTGGAAGCCTGTGGTCTGCCAAACCATGAGGGATTGGAGCTGAAGACCACCAGATCAACTCTTGGACTGGCTGAGCACAGGTATCTTCACGAGGAAAGCCAGAAAAACATAGCTTCTCAGGGAACCGACAAGAATGGAAAGAAATGGAGGAGAAGCAAACTTTGGAGCAGAGACCATTCCAGCTCCAAAGCCACTGTATTTTGTGTATTGTTTGCTTTAACTTACCTGCACATGATGTAATTTAGTCTTTCCATTGCAATTCATTTAAGGTTAGAAAAGAACACCAAGGTGTGTGTTATATACAGCAGCTTGTATATAACAATCTGGGTGTGAACACATGCAGACCATGCTGCATATACTCATCTGCAGCACTGCTTTTCTGAGCAAGTGGTTACATTTCAGAAGAGTCTTCCATGAGCCAACTGCCATTAGTACTCCGGAATTCAGCCCTTAGCAGGAGGTCATTTCAATTTTTGTCTTGGTGACCAGCATCCCCAGGGTCTTCTTCTAGCACATTTTATTCAGTCAGGAGCAGAAAACTTCACCCATTTAATAATGCTCAAAATATATCTATACACCAGGACCAAATTTTCTAGTGGTGCTTGATTTTGGTTTGTTTGCCTTTTTCCCCAATGATCTTAGCTTTCTGCTTTGATGTGAGGAGCAGGAAGTAAACGAACTACAAGGATAGTTACTCATATTTATTTGCTTTGTAGTCCCTCTAAGGCATCAGTCAAGTGGGGAGCTCCATTGTGCTAAGCCCTATGCAAAGCTACAGTAAGAGAGAGCACATATCCTGACCAGAACTGGTCAGCCAGCTGAGACAACCAGTGCAGAAAGGGAAAGACCCTTGAAGGTACTTTCTAGAAAGATACACAAGGAACTTACTGGCCTTGACCAGGAAACAGAAGCAAATACCACTTCAGCACTGTGATTGTACTATTATTATAACACTGACTTTCATTTCTTCAGAAGTACAAGGCATAGCTAGGCAAAATAAGGGGAAGTTGTTAACCTCCTCTTAAAGATTTTTCAACCCAGACAATTAAGTGCTATGGATGAGGACTGTCAGGGCTGTCTCTCTAAGGCTTCAGTTCCTTCAATAGGAGATTAACAGAAATGGGCAACACAGATTTGTTTTTTTTATTATTTGGAGCAAAACAGTATTCTAATAATCCTGTCTTACAAAGGAAATGAAAGAGTCTTGGGGGTAATATTGAAAAAATGGTGGGCAGTCAGAGTCATGGCCATATGGTCCTCAAGCTGTGCTGTCAAGCACATCTACAGATGGAGATGTATTATCTTACAAGAGCACCAAGTTGAGCATTGCACCAGGCACTTGTGAATCAGACCAGTAGACCTGACAATACAATTGACAATTACTATAAAATCAGGTGAGGAACAGTCAGAAGCAAGAATACTCCCTCAAAAAAAACCCCAACAGCTAGAGAGAGGACAAGCTTCTGACAAGCTCTGCAGCTTACAGTTTCAATCCAGAACATTTAGCAAGTTTTGCAATATCTGAAACAAGAAGGGAAGTTGTTCTGACAAGTCTTAAATCACCATCCTGGTCTTTTGATTTTATACCAATTTATTATGTTAAAAGCAAACTCCGCTGTATCTACACACTAGCTGGCTATCAAGTGGCACAGAGGACAAGGGTATGGGTGTGTGCATTCACCCTGAAGAGCTGGATCAAAGGGAAGGAAGAGCTACCGGGAGCAGTGATCTCCACGTGGAATACTGCAAATACACCCTGAGACTTTGCTTTCCAAACAGCTTACCACTGAAATGGCCGAGCATGTGGGACCCATGAGAGCTACTGAGATGATACACTTGGGTGCTATGTGTGAACTGGTCGATCATTCTCAGGGCTTTAGGACTCTTGTACAGCTCCTTACAGAATACAGCTCTGGTGTCAACATGCCACTGTGTCCTGTAATATACAAGCCACTGAAGAATATGCTTTGAGGAACAGTGCCCCATAACTGTGAAGTCCTCACAGAGGTAAAGGGGTGACAAACTGGCCACCCCATACCAAGTGGAGTGCAAACCACCAGTTTCTAGTGGGCTTACACTATTTATAGCTTCCCAGGTTTTTATGGCGTGCAGGCATAGAGTACATGGGGGAGTAACAAAGAGTTTAGGGTGGCAGCTGTATAAGAAAACCCTTTGTTTCATGATTCAGATGATTAATGGCTTACGCCCATGGGACAATAATTTACCTGCATGTCTTGGCTAGAAGCCTCAGGGCATCAAAAGTTTATGAGGCAGCTCTGTGTCAGTCACATGAATCCACACTGGTGAAGGTGTTTAGAAACCTGCATCTTTAGGTGTCTAAAAAGATCTTAAAATTTTGTCCTGTAGATTGGCCAGACATTTGTCTCCACTCAAAAACTCTTAAACATCTGACAAGATTTAGTAAAGGAACAACAAACCACACATCTTCAATTTTGCAAGCAAACTTCAATAACCTGTTCCTTATACATAAAATGAATGGGGGTTGAGTAGACATGACCAAACTTAAACTTGCCAACATGGCTGCTAGGTGAGCTGGGGCTCTGGCAGCTCTGTGAATCCCTTCTCTGGAGGAGGGATCTCCCGCCTTCCCCATGGTCTTGCGCTCCAGAGCATCCTGAAGCAGATCCAAATTTTAACACAGAGAGTGGAGCCCATGGGCACTTTGGCAGTGCTGTGTGGCACTCAGCCAGCACCACTTACTCTAAGCTCCGTGGCCTCACTGTGTAATGCACAGAAGGGCTGTTTTGCAGCAATATTTGGATACCGTGTAGGAAGGAAAATATCCCCAGAACCAAAAGCTTTAGGTGCCAGAGCTTCCTGTGCTGTGGCAGAGGTGCAAAACTGGCTTTAGGTACTCAGCTTAGGGCCAAGGCAAGTGACACATGAGGGGCCAGGCATCACATTCAGTAGTGTGAAGTCCAGTGCTCCCAAGAGTGCTTGAGGCAACAATGCCACGACAAAGGAAGAATCTCTACAAACTATGTGGCTCCTACCAGTACCCTGGCTGGAGGAGATGAGATGATAACGGCCAAAGATCCACAAAGGAACACAATTACCACACACGAGAATAAATCCTGAAGACCATAGATGGGGGAAAAAAAAAATCAACATGTCGTGGGAAATGCCTCAGTGACCCCAGCACGGTGCGCAGAGAATGGCAGCAGAGCGAAGCTGCCGAACACGGCGGTGTTGCCCTCGCTGACGCAACCCCGGCTCCTAGGAAGGGTTGGGCAAGGAGCCAAAGAGCACCAACACAGCCGGTGCAAGGGCTTGCCTGACTTAACCCTTCCGCCGTCTCAAAAGCCCGCAGAAAATACGTCTCAGTTTCTTCATTTCTCAGTTCAGGGCTCTGGACGGGGGAGCAGGAAGGGCCGGACGGAGTAAGCGAGCAGCAGCGCACTGGGCGAGCGCACGGGCTGAAACACCGCGATCAGCCACGCCGCGGCCAAACCATCACAGCCCGCAACAGGTCCCAGCGCGGCGCTCACCCGCTGCCGCCGAGGAGACCCGCGGGGAGCGAGCAGGGCTCCGTTCTGCAACCCGTCTGCCGCTCCTCGCACCTACCGGGGCCACCCCCGCCATCTCGGGTCCGACCCGCTCTGCGACCCGGGGTTAAGAGCGGAGGGACCGGGCGTGGGCAAAGGGCCCGCTCCGAGGCACGGTGCGGCTGTAGTCCCTTCTCCCGGCAGCCGGCCGAGGAGAGCGCCGAGGGCCCCCCAGCTGCCAGTCCGGCTCCTTCCGGCGGCGCCTCCACAGCGCCCGCCCCGGGCCGCGACCGCGCCCTCGCCCGCCCCACCGG